>JAKWBI020000449.1:0-40794 GCA_022664585.2 Zalerion maritima
TGTTTTGTTGGTGGGGTCAGCGAAGGTTTTGGGTTCTGCCTTGGTGTGTTATGGGGTCGTGTGCTACAGCTGATGACATTGATCGCCGCGTCAAAAAAAAAAAAAAAAAAAAAAAAAAAAAAAAAAAAAGTTCAAGCCTCGACCTATCTTCTGCCTTGGCACCTGCAACATCTCTGTCGCGCCGAGACATTCAGTTCACGTGATGCTATAATTAAATGTATCACGTGCTGCTTTCGCCTCTTAATAATACTCACACTCAGTAGTATTAGGATGGGTGCGGGGTAAAATGAATCCTCGTTTAGCAACTTCAGGTAGAAATTAATGCGTAAGGAATGCTGTAAGGTCTTTCCAAGATAAAGAGGAAGTTAGCAGGGCAGCCATGAATTATCGTATTAGAAGCATGCAGACAACCTTCGACTTGATCAGAGCAAGTTCTACTGTATAGGCCGCAGGTTAAACTTACGAGTGTGACCTCTCCATGATACTTTTCATCTTAAAATTAATCGTGGGGAATCCTAGTGGATGTGGTGTCATCTCGCCATTTCTATTGGGACATGTTCCATTGATTTTGGGCACCGGTTGGTATATTATTCAACTTCAGCTGCAAGTTCCAATGCAGTCATATCACTTTACTCCTGCCTTGTATCACTCTTTCCATTCCGAAGAGACTGGTGAGTTAATACATCGCAGGAAGACGTATTCGACCCGTGGCCCTGGCTTCACAGGTGTTTCCGAGACGGCGAATATGTCCAGACCCATCTGTGTCATGGTTGGAACTGGAAGCGCGTATCGGACTGAATTGCTATGTCTTGTTTCCAAATACTTTCTGCATGGTCGCCTTTGGCATACAATACACTGGATCAACCGGCGCGAGACCAGGATAGTTGAGCAAGCTGAGGCCCGCGATGCCAAAACATGTATGCCAAACATCCACCATATTATTTGGGCGATCAGATAGGCCACCGCTCTCGGTGTCTTGACACTCGAGAATGAAGTGAACGAGCTTCTCTTTGTCGATCCAGTGAGTTCGCCCAATGATTTCGATACTAGCCAGCACCCACCAGCTATAGCAGACATCTTCCCGCTTTTCGGGCCTACCGTTCAGGCCACCGCAAGGGAGCTGCCGCTCGCTCAACCATCTTCCGAGCTTGTCAATGTCAACTAGATCGAGACGGCCAGCAATGGCGAGGGAAGTAACACAGGTGAGTATTTGGCCGGCGTGGGACTCGGCACCGGGCCTCACTCCGTATCCGCCGTCGAAGTTGCCGCAGGCCACGACGTACTCCACTGCCTTGTCGATGTTGACCAGTGACGTCATGCCGAGCAAGGAAAGGGCGTTGAGGGCGCCATAGAGAAATCGGGTATCCTCTTCACCCCACTCGTCACCGGCAAAGATGCCCGTGCTTGGGTTTTGCAGGCTCGAGATAACTTGTTGCATTTTCGGAATGAGCCGTTGGTTCTCTTGTTTAGGGAATGCGACGACTGCGCCGCCAGGCTAAACCAACTTACACTGTCCAACCTTGGCCTTTCCCGGGCCCCTCGTCTCTAGCTCGTCCAGCGCATCCACCATAACTAGGATTTGCACTGCACTCACGGTGTACAGCATGTGTGCGTCATGGCCCGGTGCAGCACCGAATCCTCCATTTTCGTGTTGGCAGGAGAGCACGAAGTCGACGGTCTCGGGCCTGGGCAGGGCATCTTCGTGACCCATCAGGTGGAGGCCAGTCAGGCCCCAGTACAGGCCGTTGAGGCGGAGGTGCTCCGTCAGCCAGTAATCGTATTCATCCTTCTTGGTGTCCAAGCTTTGTATATACTTGACGTGGGCCGCAGTCGCCAACTCCATCTCATCGGGTAGCTGTTCTGTCATCATGCAAGGGGTAGACTTTGGGTGTCAACAGGAGCGCTGTAATTATCAAGAGAGGAATGTGAATATAACATGTCTAAGGACAAGACAAAATGGCCAACTGAGTCAACAACTCTGAATTCAACAGATCCTATGACACTCACGTGACGGGCCAGCACGTGCCGGCGGCGTCTATCGATATGTATGATCGGGCCGGCAATCCCCTGCCGGGAGCCATAATATGTAGCCAGTATCTATCTATACTGCAGATGTATATCACGTTCATGCTCAGGCTACTGGTACTCATGTGCTGTGCCTCTTCGTGGCGAGCAATCCTGTCCATCTGCTGCCGCAATCAAACCTCATCCATTCGTAAATCAGAAGATGGTTATAAGATATGCCCGGCTGGTTCCACTAAAACTAGAGGTATTTTTAAAAACTTCAAAGTCTACGGGACAAGGCATTCGGAGCCCGAGAGAGGAATGCCGTTCGAGGATGCGAGCAGGTTTGGTTAGGTGCTACGGTAGGCTGCGTACAGGTTATTGGATAGTGTTGCTGTTTGCACAATTTGCGATCTTGCTGCAAATGCACGATGGACTATCCCAAGTGTGACTGGTGACAAATGTTTTGTTTTATCCACCGGATGCCGCATTTTGTCAGTTAGAAGAAAAGTCCCAGCCCTATAGCGTTGTTCGCCAGTGACCAATTAAATGGTCTGTGTCTGACTGGCGGGTTGCGACATAGGGTGTACAGTAACTCTCCGGTTCGGCGTAAGATGATCGACATGGACACCAGGAACGGGACCCCTTCCGCCAAAGGTTAACGCAGGCACAAGATCTAACGGCCACCGACTGCAAGATTTGAAAAAAGAGGATCCAGACACGAATGTGTGCGTACAAATATTCGTACCTTCTGTATAGTACATGCAACTAATGAGTGGGTGCTATGCCAGTACATACTGCATAATAATAGAGAAATACCGTAGTGAAAAAGGGATGCTGTACCATTCAGTATTTTCTTATTCACACCGCCTAAGTCAATAGTTCCTGGAAACACTGACCTCCTAGTGTCTCATAAATCGTAGCTTCGGTTCTGTGTTCCTAGCCTAGACTCGTTGCGGTGAGACTTGCCTTGGGGTTGAGAGCAAGCTGAGAGGTTGGATTACAGAGCCACTACTGTATACGAATGCTGGTTTACTTGCAGCAGTTTCGCAGCAGGGCCGGAGCGAAGCCAACCACTACTGTGTGCTACTGTATACTACTGTGCCGTAGAGACGTTGGTTGCTGCGCCTACCAAGGTAGTGAGCTGGATATTACAAGGGGCAACTTGCTGTGCGTGCAGACCGCCAGAAAAAAATACATTGGGAGATATGCCATGATGGGTGGTGGGTAGTGGGTATTAGCGGAAGGAGGCTCCAGCCATCGCTCTCGGCTCTTTAAGCTTTTTCGTAGATATCCGATGTACTGTATGTGGTGGCAAGAGGGTTACGAGTGTGGGTACTCGTCGAAGCAGCCCGTGGAGGTAATCAAAATGACTAGCCGCGATGTTTTCCTATGCTTTCGCATCACCGTTGAAATGCATCCAAATGGACAAAGCAAAATCTGCAGCCCCTCCTGCATGCATGGTTCGCCTCCCTAATGCTACAACGTCACGTTTAGCTGGGCGGCAAGGCGGCGCATCTGCGTCGAACCTCATGTTGTGGTCGAACGAGAATACCACCACAGGGCTGGAGAAAGTGGGTGGGCTGATGGAAAATGCTAAGAGTTAAGAGTGGATGTCCTCCGTATTGCGTAATAAGAACCGTCCGTACCTAGGTTGCACTATACATAGTACGTATTCCAGAATGTGACCAATTCCCCGCCTCTCTCGTTATTACCCCTCGATGGCCCCTCATCTTTGATAGAACGCTGAGCTGCCCCTGGAAATTGCACAAAAGGCTGGTGCGCACCATCACGTTTCAGATGTGTGAGCGGTTCCATCTACACCGGGACAGGAGGCGGCCAGGGCGCTTCGAAAAAGTCCAGAAACAGAGGACCCGTGACTGGTCGGGTTCAACCTTTGACTCCGTGGGCTCAAAATAGCATGGTGGAAAGGAGCCAAGGGGATACAACAAAAGTAAACCGACTGACGAACACTTACGGGTGTCTCGGTGGCACGGATTATGGAATTATTTAAAAAAAAAAAAAAAATTCAGTTGGTTCGTGAGATTGCCCGACAGAGAGGCTTACCTTAGCATAGCGGCGTCCGGCTTGGCTGAAAGTTATCAGCCGCAGGTTTAAAAGTGGAGGAAGACACTGTGCAGTATCGGCTTGATGGAAACAGAAAGAAGCACTTGCCATTTCCTACGCTTTCCCTTAGGACACCTGCCTGTCTCTTGCGAAACCTAGCGCCAGACAAGGGAACGAGCATGTCAACCCCTCGCTGCGACCTTTCGCAAATGATGGAGGGAAGAGGGAAAAGACGAGGAAGCCCAAGCTGAAGATGTGTGATTTGGTGATATTATTAATCGATCCGCCGCAATCACGGGACACCTCAGTTCTTTTGTTCAACGCTATCCGCAAATATTTACAATTTTCCTTCGGCGAGGGCGTCTAGACGCAATGAGTTTGGCCAACGTCTAGTTTCACTTGATTCTTGACAACCTGGAGAACCAAAAAGGTGGTGGCGTCTTGTTTCTCCTCATCCACCCCACGTAGCCGACTCGGGACTGGCAGATGGAAGTCGCCTGTTATCCAACCAACCATCCTTTCCGTTACTTCATCCTGGTCAATATACAACGACAGTGACGACCACTTCTGGCACTGACCTTGGGAGTCAGGCTGTTAGACCTGTTAGTTGATTAGTCGGTAGCCTGTGGAATTCTGGCAAGAACCTGTTGTGCGCTCGCCGCTCGCTTTTGCAGTGAGTAAAGGCTGTAAAGCTCGGTTTGTCCTACCAACTGCTGGCCCTCCTTGCTTATGCCGTCATCCAGCCAGCGCCGGCCCACTTCCTCCCTGTTGTATTAAGAAGCAGTTACATTGGTATCTCCGGCCAAGAGAAATCAACCCTTTTTTGTTTCCTACTTCTTCCTATTCTTTTTTCTCCCGCCGATTTCTCAAAATCGTACCCTCACATTCAAACCAACCGGTTCGACGCTCGACACAACCTACCTGCAAATTAGTACATCGAGGTACATCCCAGGTGTGGGGGGTTCTTTTTTTCAGAATCGTCGTCCGCGCATCTTACACAGTACGGATCCATATATTTTCGCATTGCGACAGGATATTACCGTGTATTCCTTGTTGTCTTAACAAGCCTCCCAAGCACCTTATCCCCCGAACGACTCCGCAATACTATCTAGACAGAGCCCTCTTGCGGCCGACCAAACGCCCCGACTGGTGGGATTGTCATAGTACAGGGCGTTTTTGTCTTTCTCTTTTCTTCTCTTCTTTGCGCGGAGAACGACACAAACAAGTTTCTGGAGACTGGTAATACGCCGCATTAGAAAAGGAGTAGGTCCTTGAACAGGCCTGTCTCGAGATTGGCCTGCCCCGCCCTGGAATAGCCCTTGGAACAGCATTTAGAATATCCACTCACCTAACCCTTTCACGCTGCAAAACTGGACGGGAAGCACCATACCCAAGTGTTGCTTTTCAGTGGGTGAATTAGGTGTCACTTTTGCTCAGTCACCTCGACTAGAAAAGCCCGTTTCGGCAACTACAGTACCAACATTTTGGTTCTTTCTGAGAGAGCTCTCGTTGCTCCTGGCTCACAGCTACGCCACTGACTGCCCTACTGACTGCTCTACTGATTGCTCGTGGCCCGGCCCATCAATCGTCCAAGCGGCCCACCATCCAACACCCCCTCCTAAGGTGCCTTTTAGGTACCAACTGGCAACTATCAATCACAGGCACAAGGAACGGAACCGGAAGATCTCGTGAAAAAGAGAGCCAAGCCTCCCGACTTTAAGGGGCTGCAAAAGATCTGTGGCATTTCTGTTTCTGTTCCTGAGAAAAAGGCAACCCTCCCAGGCACAGGTTCGCATCTCGCGCCAAAAGAGATTTAAGCATTATTTTGAGCCTTGACATCGACCACACACCCCAGCACTGGAGTCCGTCCCCAGATCATCGCAAACACTGTCGCAGGAATTCAAGCTGGCATATTTACCCCGTCATATTTACCCGTAAATCCCCGGCAGCTGTGATACGGCTGCGCAACACATTGCAGAGCGAACGCGTGGTGCCCTCGTGCGGCACAGCCTGAAGTACCACCCTCACCACTGCGGCCAAAACGGTACTGGGTGGAACAGTGCGCGAGTCGCCATACACACTACTATACGAAGTTATTCCTAGTGACACTTCTCTAACCAGCACGCACTGTCCATACGTGCACTAGGCGGCTGCGAGTTTGAACTACTGCACAGTACAGACAGGGCAGGACGAGGCCTGTCTGTCCGGGGTTGTTTCTACAGCCCGACCGACCATCTCTCCTATCAATCGAAACGCGTTGCGGCCCTGCACGCCTGCACATTGCGGATAATATACAAGACACCTATTCATTGTATTATTATTGCTCTGTGCCTGACAAGAGTTCGTGCCAGAAATTTGTCCGAATTTGGCTGCAAAGGATGGGTCGCAAGCCTGCTCCACAGCCGCTCGCGCTGTCTGAGCCCACTGCCGAGGGCGACTCCCAAAATTCTGCTGGTGAAACTCTGGGGGTCCCTTCTCCTTCCTCCCTGGTCTCATCCAAATCGTCAAAATCGCCACGCTCGCCCTTCCGTTTCGGCTCAAAGAAGTCTCCCTCAATAGGCACAAACACCCTCCCCACTGGCTCCGCCCAGTCCCAACCGTCATCACCAACATACACATATCCGGCACAATCTCCTGCACAACCGACAAAGTCGGCGGAGCTCGAACAGCAGTACCAGCCTATTGACGAGGCAATTCACAGGTCGTTGCTCAGTACCCCAACAAGCCCAGACAGCAGCAACAGCAACAGCAACGTCAGCACCACAAATCCAGCCACGAGCACCACCACCATCGCCCCGGCCGCTACACAATCCGGCTCCGTTGCCATTCAGTCCATACCCGAGACATCAAGTGTTTCCCATCACCAACAGCAGCATCAACACCCACATCCAAAAGCGTTTGAGGAGGAAGGGAGCGCCGTCGCCCCCATAGGAAAATCCACAAAGAGTGGCAGTGGCCGGCTCTTCCACTTCTCCAAATCTTCGAGACCATCGCATCAACACCCGTCAACCCCGCACAAAAACAACAGCGGCGGACACACGGCCAGCGCCAGCATCTCGCTGAGTAGCCCGACAGCTGCTGTCTGCCCACGTAGCGAGAACATGTTGAAAGACTCCGAACGCCCAGCTATGCCCATTCCCACCAGCAGCAGTAAAAGCTCAAAGCATTCAGGTATGGATATCCTTCAGGCCCTGTGGCCTCCCCGCGAACTTGAGACAGATACACCTTGAAGAGGTGCAGCCCTTTACGGGGAAACCAAAACCCTTTACAGACAAACTTGACGAACTGTGCAAGAAGCTGCATTACTCGAATCATTTGATGGGCACAAAAGCCTCCAAGCCCACTCCAGGGTGTCTAAGGCTCGTGTCAATAGCTGTTCTAAAGCAATTCGAGATATACCACTATTTGCAAGTTCTGTGGTTGTCGTGCAAAAGTCTGCGCTGCTCCAAACCGGAGATGTTGCAGACACGGTAGAAACAGCAGCTGCACCCAGGCTCAACACTCCAGTACTAGTAGGAGTTAAAGGTCCATTGGGTCGTAGCTCCCCAATTGACAAGAAGTCATCCCTCGCATTCACTAGCCCAGTCACTCATGATGCCGCAAAACCGCCCTTGCTCTCTGCATCTCTTGTCTCTAACAGAACCCCATTTTCCGTAGATCATTCCCTTCAAAAGTCAATCCCTTCCCAGCAGCAGAACCCTTCCAAGTCGGATCTCTCGTTAGCATCGACAGGCGAGAACGACAACGTTTCCTCCACCGCCGCCTCCACACCCGGGAAAAGGGGTAAGCCAAAGCCGTTCGCCCTTCTGAACCGGACGAGATCCAACCACGATAGGGACATTCCGAGTCCACAGGACAGTTTTACTGCTGCCAATCCAACACGTCTTGGCGAACCCGAGCGGCCTGCCGGCCTAAAGACCGCTCCTGTTTCCCACGAACGAAGTTTCAGGGACATGATGAATTCAGCAGTTAGGAACCGCTCCGAAGACCGTGGTGGTACTCAGATTAGGGATAACTCGCAGCACCGGGAGGAAAAGCACAGCCGCACCCAACCCTCCTCCTTCAAGGACAACAGCGGCTCTAATTTTCTCACCAACCTCAGGAACTCGTCCCGTACGGCGGCCGACATGTTTAGCAAGGGGATATTCGGGAAGAACAACCGTAGCGGAAGCACCAACGAGAAGGAACAGCTTGTTGACGATGAACACTACCAGCTCAAGGTAATCAACCTGCCACTAATCGCACAAGCTCGGTTGACCCGGATATCAAAACGGCTCGAAGACTCGCGAGATAAGACCGAGTTCTGGATGCCGGCCTTCCCCTGGAGAGCAATTGACTATCTCAACTACAAGGGTTGTGATGTCGAGGGGCTCTACCGAGTACCAGGAAGCGGACCTCAGGTCAAAAAGTGGCAGAGAAAATTCGATGAAGGTATGCTGACCCCTCGTTGATTGAATCCCACCAATCAAAGTGGCCAATTCACCCTAACCATGTGTTTTATCCCTTAGAATATGATGTCGATTTGTTTCTCCAGGACGACCTCTACGACATCAACATAGTTGGTTCCATGTTAAAGGCCTGGCTCCGAGAGCTCCCAGACGAGCTCTTTCCAAAGGAAGCCCAGGAGCGAATTGCTCGAGAATGTGCTGGAGCTGAAAGCGTCCCGGAGCTGCTCATAGAGGAACTATCCCTGCTGCCACCGTTTCACTACTACCTTCTCTTCGCCATCACCTGTCACCTCAGCCTGCTCCTCGCTCACTCGGACAAGAACAAGATGGACTTCAGGAATTTGTGTATCTGCTTCCAACCCTGCATGAAGATCGATGCTTTCTGCTTCAAATTCCTTGTTTGCGACTGGAGAGACTGCTGGAAGGGATGCAAAAACGAAGCCAAGTATATTGAGGTGGAATATATGCTTTTGGACCAGCCGCCCCCACAAAGTATCAACAGCGACTCGAACTCGAAATGGAAAAGGCAACAGCAACCGCAGCAGAAACAGATAAAGTACCAGCAACAGCAGGATAACAACTCGGTCGCTGACGAGCGAGCCGTCTCGTCGTCGGACAGCAAACAGTCAGCGGTCGTGGTACAAGACGCCCAGAAGGGTAGGCTGAAGAAGAAGCCAGTGCCACAGTCCGATACAAATGGTAGTGTTCAATCACACTCAGCGATATCCACTGCTCTGACCATCAACAGCGAGCGGGAAACTCCGGTGAAGCAAGGAGAATTGACCCTTCCGCCCCTATCACCAATAAAGCCTCTCTCGCCCCTTGGCTTTTAACCAGGCACGGCCGATTCGAGATGAGCCACCTACCGCACCGTTGCCGCACCACCCCATCGCATCGCCAAAGATGGAACTCGGCATTTACATGTAGTTCCCGATCGAGTCCTTTGACACCACTTGATACTTCGCTTTTCGTAACCAGCCTCGAGCGTGTACATGATCCAGCATCGCAACTTTCCATTATGATATTACGCCGCGGATGACGACGAGCCATATCTTATATTTCCCTTTGTCGACCTCCGACCTTGGCGGGATTACTACCAATCACGATCACGGACGACTTTTGGCGCAACTAGACCGCTGTCAGTTCAATTATCTCGTTTGTGGTAACCACGCAATTATTATCAACACCTGTTTTTGTGTGTTGCGAACTGCGGGGAGATCGGATTCCCCGATCTCTTCTGCTCTCCATATATTTCCTTTGAAATTCATTCGTTGGCGAGTCGTTCTTGTTATACCCCTGACAGCATCTCGGAATGACGACCATTTTCTATGCGGCCTTTCTCCTACGTATCTTGATTTTGTCCTAGTCCCTTTTAATCCGGCCGACATTTCTTGGCACAACCTTTTGAATTTCGAGACCTACTGGTCCTCTTGTCCATGTCGACGCGTCGCCTACTCTCCAGACACCAACTCACACCATTACGACGACTATCCATTCGCCCGCCCGTCCCAGTCCCATTTTAACAAACTGGCCCATCTCCCGACTAAGAAGGTTCGATTCTTCAGTACTATTCTCTACCTTGTTTTATTTATCACCTCCTTAATATCCGTCCAAGCGCAGCATTCGAGCAGGCAACCTCCACCAGACCAGTGATGGATAGGGACGATGCTCTGGAGCGAGCAAAAGCTACTATTTCGACGAGAGGTTGGAGCCTCGGCCTTGAGCCTTGTGCTACCGTTGGAATATACTGATCTCGCTATAAGGGTTGCGTGGAGTACGAGTGTAGTGTGTAAGCGGGAATGTTTGGCAGGCTCCTTCTTGGACTCGTGTTGGCCAATGGAATGGGAGATTGTGAGCTGGGGATTTTGTGGTGAAAAGGTGTTTCCACGGGTGGGAGAGACGAGACAGTAATGTACTATATGTAATGACATGAATAGGAACAGCGGAGCGTATGCATCCTGGATTTATCAAATGGAGCCTAGTTGTAGATGAGGAGTCTTAAGGCGTGTGTGGGGAAGACTCTGAACAAACAGAATTCCCATGGATTTTTGAACTCGAATATTTAGTTTGATAACCCCTTTTGTCTTCACGTGAACACCTTTTGCAAATCAACGGCCAGTGTATATCTTCCTAGGTAGACAATCGTCGACTCAAGTTGGTACATGTATATTCATACCAGGACTTATACCTCTATGCATTTCTTGGGAAAAGAACCAGGCACAAAACCCACCAGCAACTCCAAAAACGCCCAAAGAACAAGGTCACAACCTCATCCCCTCTCTCATTTTACTTCTTGCCTCCACCTTCCTCCGCAATCCTCATATTTCTCCTCATCTTCCTATCATTCCTCCTGACCTTCTCCTTCCTTTCCCTCCTGCCGTCGCCCCTCACGCTCTTTCCTTCTTCAATCCGTTGAGCATCTGCCATGGGATCAACCTCAACAAGCCAGTCCTGCTCGCCGGCCTTGTTGGCGGCCTTGTAGCCCCACTTGCGCTCCCATTCGCCTGAAGACTCGTTGAACTGGAGGTTTTGGCGCTGGGAGCGGGTCTTGGGCTTGATGCCCTTCTTCGTGGCGAAACGTTCCCATTTTGTGGGGGGTTTGGGTACGGGAAGGGGTTTTTCCCTAGGCAGGGGGGTTGAGGGGGGTGGGAGGGTCAGGAGGACGCCGGTGGGGAGGGAGGTTATTTGGGTTGTGGAGAGGAGTTGGTTTCTATTTGCGAGAGGGGAGGGTTAGCTTTCCGTTGTCCTACCGTGTGGAAGTGAAGGTAGGAAGAGGAGATTTAATGCCAGACGAGGCTACCACGTACATTATGGCTTGTGCCCCATCTCTGGCGACTTCTGCGAGGGTGTTTTCGATTTCTGATTTTGAGTCTGGCTTTGGAAGGGGATTGGCATCGTAGACTGCGAGGAGGCCGAGGTCGAAGGTGTAGGGTGTTGGTTTTTCGACGGCCACATTTGATTTTGGGGCTTCGTCGGAAGCAGACATTGTGGGTGTTGATGCCGCCGTCTTCCTTTATAGATGGTAATTTTGTTATTTTTGCTGATTGGTGGTGCTGGTTTGGCTGGTATGAGAGAAGTTCCTGCGCGCAACTTTTTTTTTTTTTTTTTTTTTTTTTTCAACTGGGAACTTCCTTATCGGCTCACGATGGCTGATGTACATAGATATTGCGATAACGGGATATTATTCAGCCTCTTCCGGCTAGTGGGCTGGGGTTGGCGCACGGACCTAATACAGTAAAGTTTTCCGAGCTCCCAAAGCTACAATAACCGAACGAAACCCCACGATCAGAATTCGCCGAGACCAATTGCACAAGTAGAAATCTCCAAACATGCAATAGAACCCGCCAGCTACGTCCCAGTACCTCGATACCCCTAGGAGACGGCACTCAAAATGGCGCCCCTTCGGTGCTGGAGGTGTCTGCCTCCCGCCTCGGGTGCCCTGCTCTCGATACGCCGAATAGCGGCCATCACCACCATCTCAACCTCTACTTTCCAACCCTTCTCGACAAGCTGCGCCCGAAACGCTTACGGCAAAGGGGCTGGAGACTCCAAACCCAGAAAGGGCGTTCACAGGGTAGGCGGTAAGTCCAGCCCGCCCAGCAAGAAGAAAAAGGGCATACCGCCGCGCCTCAAAGTAGCCCCCGGCGACCGAAGGGCCTTCCGGAAACGAATCACGCTATCAAATATCAATGCCCTCCCCGTACACCTCGAGACGCTCGACTCCAAGGCGTTCAGCAGCGAGCAGAGCGTGGGCAAGATCCTGGCGCTCGGGAACGAGACCCTAGACAAGCTGAGGAGGGCCAATGCCTTTAAGCCCACGCAGAGCTGGAACATGTTTAGGAAACCGTCGACGCTGGTTAGGAGGGAGACGGTAAATCTGTGCTCGAAGATGGAGAAGAATGCGCAAGAGAACAAGTTCTTGAGATGCATTATTAGTGGGGAAAGGGTGGCTGGGAAGAGTATGGTCGTGCTTCAGGCCTTGGCTCATGCGTATGCGAATGATTGGATTGTGGTTAATATTCCTGATGGTGGGTATTTCCTTTCTGTGTATATGCTATACATCGATTCCCTAGAGGCTGGAGAGACGACTGACAGAAGGCAAACATTAGGCTATGATCTTGTCATCTCGCACCTCGACTACGCACCGATACCGAACAGCAATCTCTGGTCGCTGCCTACGACGATTCAAGGCCTTCTTCGCCAGATTTCGGGCAACAGCGACCTATCCAAGCACAAGGTGGTCAAGAGCTACCCCAATCTCTTCCCCAATCAGTCCCCAAATTTGACCCTGCACGGGCTGGCCAACTCGGGCAGTTCCAACGATTCCTGGGCAGTGTGGCAGGCTCTGTGGACCGAGCTGACGGAGGTTCCCGGGAGGCCGCCCATCCTGATGTGCCTGGACGGATTTGCTCATGTTATGAGGATGTCGAAATATCGCACCAAGCAGTTCGAGCCGATCCACGCCCACGACCTAGCACTCATCAAGACGTTCTGCGACCTCATGGCGGGAAAGATGGTGCCTGTTCAGGGAGGAGCGGTTATCGGCGCCTTGAGCATGAGCAACCAACCCATGGTCAAGAGCGTCGAGTATGCAGTCCAGTACAAGGAGGCGCAGCAGGTGCTACAGCTGCCCGAGGAGGAGCTCCCCAAGAGGGAGCCGTATTGCAGGGAGTACGACGAGCGAGTGGACGAGGTGCTGAGGGAGGCGGAGATTCTGAAGGTCGGAGGTATCAACAAGAAGGAGGCGAGGGCTATCATGGAGTATTGGGCTGCTAGTGGGATGTACAGGCACAAGGTCGACGAGAGGAGGGTCACGGAGACATGGAGTCTCGGAGGACACGGCATTATAGGGGAGATGGAACGGGCCAGCTTGAGGAATTCGAGGATTTGATTCCACAGTCGAGTTTGCTCCGAGTCCTGCTAGATGATTAAATATGTAAATTACCTCGCTTTGAAAGGTGCAGAGCAGCCAGGTACCACGTGATACCAATAGTGCACCTTGGTTTATTCGTATACTACACGTACCATTCACGATCCTACGGCACTGGAGGCTCTGAAAGTTTAGAGCATACTGAATTATCGAACAGTATTTTGAGGACTCACAAATACATTAATAGACCTATAGGTGCTGATGAGACTGCCCGGTAAGACTGCCTGGGATATGTGTGAACTTCTCTCTGAGACATTTGGTTTTGAAATACACTTAGCTATGGTATTATAGTACTGTACTCAGAGGGCAAGTCTCCTCCTGTTTAAAGGATTAATACGAACCTTGTAAGTTAGGTACATATCTAAGCAAAAAAATTGTTTAAACAAGAGCTCATACTGGGGAGGGGGCGTAACTTGCATTGGGTGAGGCGGGCAAATTGACCTTATTCCACAAATGTTGATAAAGTAGCCTTGGTTAAATAAATGGCGGCCATTCCAAGGTGCGTTTCTCTCTCTCCTCCCTAGGGTAGTAGTATACACAGACTCGGAAAACACGCTTGGACATAGCATACTAGAAGAGGGCTAGCTAGGTGGGTGCCAGTTGATATAAACTCGTCAAATTTAATGACTGTCAATCCACTATCACCTAGTATGGCGAACCAGCCCTCATTGCTGTCAGGGCTTGAATATTTGGTCCGCTGCCGCACTGTTTGTTGGTTGGGCTTTGCTTGAAGGTTATGTAGTTGGGCGAAGAAGGATGCTTCCCTCCCTGTCTCTCTTTTTTTTTTTTTTTTTTTTTTTTTAATTTTTCAAAATTGAGGGTTCACAAGGGTTGCGTACTATATTTACCATGGGAAAAAAAAAGGAAATTACGCGTCGTTTTCGTTGGTGTGGTAGGTGGAGGCAGAGGATGGATCATCATCATCATCATCATCATCATCCAGGGCGATGTGTTCCGGGGGGTCGGTCTGGACGTGACGGATTTACTGCAGGCGCTCTATTTTCTGTGGTCTCGAAGGTAATTTCTGGGGGCCATTGCATGGTGTCGCGGCGTGGGCGAGTCCGGGTCGCCGAGGAGGTGGGCGGGGCGGAAGCTCAGGATCCGTTCGCGGACGAGGTTGTCGCTAGGATGGTATGGTTCGTTCCGGAAGACGATGTGGCTCTAGAGTTCTCGCCCACTGAGAGTTGACGAGGCATATCTTCGCGAGCCCCGAACGGGGGGCCTCGGGGTGGATGTTGACGAAGGAGGGGGATGCGGTAGATTAGTATGTAACTTAGTTGCCCTCGAGGTAAATACGGAGTCTGGGTCCGCGGCACACAAAACGGTGTATGGCTAGGCTTCTTCCATGTTGACCTTTTTCTATGAAATAATTAGGGTTGTCAGCTTTTAGGCTCAAATTAGTCCGCTGTATGTTTTGAGTTTCAAGTTAAATATCGAGTTGCATCCGGGACGGTGTTTGAATGATGATGAGTGAAAATTAGTGCTAAAAATCTTTTGGGGAACGTGGGCATATATATTTCTAAGATTGACTCTTTCTAAGCCAGTCAATGCGCGGTGGCAATGTAGCAGTGAGGGCTAGGGCTGAGAACTTATATAAAGCTGAGAAGGTTCAGGGTTATCGGATGATTGGCATGGCTTATTGTCACGGTGAGAGAGAGGGCGAGGTCTGACGTCCCGGGTGATGTGGGCGGTGAAGTGAAGTGACCCACTTCAACAGCTTAACCTCTCATGGTGCCACTTAGGACTATAACATGGAAACCTGAGCCCTGGAACCGGTCGTGCGGATAGAGGTGGATGGCCGCATCACGTGCTGTGGGTATAGTTTGAAACGTATGGTCAAGAATGGGTAAATTAAGAGGATTTTTGTAGTCAAGATGTAGGGATGTATTCATTTCGTCGCATAGTTTGAATCATGTTCCCCTCACTGGACATGGGTATTATGTTACAATTATGAACCGGGCCTAATGCAGTACACTTGTCGTGCACTAATGTAGTATAAATGGGCAGCAGTAAATCGAAGCATCAGCGCACGAGCTCGCTACTTCCTGCCCCACTACAACTTTGCCTTAGTCCAAAGACCTGTGTCCAGATTGGATGGCCCGTTGTAGATATCTCTTTCAAGAGAGCTCGTGTTGATGAACCTGGGACCTAACTGGCTAACCTTCTCGACGCCGAGGAGGCGCATGCAGGTTTCCACTTCTCCCTTGAGGACTAATCGTGGAGAAATACATGTTAGATCATGACTGAATGTATGGCTTTCTCCAGGGGAAAGAAAAAACAAAATACACTTACTGTCAAATACCCTCTCTACGCCCTTTTGCCCACCGGCACCGAGTCCGTACAAAGCTCCTCGCCCAATGCCGACGCCTTTTGCACCCAGACACAGAGCTTTCACGATATCTGTACCTCTCTTGATGCCACCGTCGACCCACACCTCTATCGTGTTCAGGACTTCGGGACAGTACTTTCGGATTTCTAGGAGGGTGTGGACGGCGGGTGGTGCGGTGTCCAGGGCCCGTCCGCCGTGGTTGCTGAGTATGATGCCCTTGACCTGCGGGGCATACTGGGCTGCAAGATACGCATCCTCGTGAGTCTGGATCCCCTTCAGCACTATGGGTAGGTCGGTGTGTTTCGCCAGCCACGGCAGTGTGGTCTGCCACGTCAGGTCGCAGGCAGTTCCGAAGAAGAGCTGCTGTCCCACACCCCCGACTCCGGGCCCCTTCTCGTCTGGCTTGCTGCCCTCGCCCACGGCAGCGGTTACGGCAGAGTTGTTCAAGAACTGCTGCTTCTCGTCCAGTTCCCTCTTCCCGGGCACCGCGGCGTCGAGAGTGAGAACGATAAACTTGAACTTGTCCCTCATGCCGCCGATCCGCTTGAGCATGGCCTCGGACTTTGACCGCTGGTTCTGGACGTACAGCTGCCAGCCGAAAACCTGTCCCGGAGCGGCACCCGCGACGACCTGCTCGGGCTTCATGCTCGCGTTCTGGGAGAGAATTTGCAGCGCGTTGAACTTGGAGCAGGCGCGCGCGATTCCGGCTTCTCCGTCCGCGTGCGCGAGGCGGGCCATTGCCGCGGGAGCGACGAACAGAGGGAGGCCGACGGGATGGCCGAGGAGTGCGGTGCTCGTGTCCCAGCGGGAGCAGTCGACGAACATGCGCGGACGGAGGAGGATGGAGTTGTAGACGGCGTTGTTGAAGTTTTTGGAGACCATGTCGTCCGAGGCGGAGAAGTAGTAGGCCCATGCTTTGCGGGAGATTTGGGATGCGGCTGCTTCTTCGATTTCGTTCATGTTCATGAGGAATTCCAGGGGTGGGGGACCCGATGGTTTTGATGGTTCTGTCGCATCTTGGGGTTCTTCCGATGCTGGTGCTAACGCTGATGAAAGGGTCTTGGGATCTATTGTCCCTAATTTGGCTTCTGGTGGTAGCTCGTCCAGGGTTCCCTCCGGATGAATAGGATCGTATTCCTCCGTTGCGTCGCGCCCTGCGAGCTTGAGGATAATCTTGCTTCCTCCCGGATGTTCGGGGAGGAAAGACGTTACGTCGTACACATTGCCGTAGAGTACCACCCAGCAGCTCTCTGCGGTGTTGTGCGTGGCGACTGCAAAAGTATGTCAGCTGAAGATGTACTGTGAATGGCTATTCTACTCATCCCCATTGGCGCATCTCGTCGCTGGTGGGATGGGTGACCCAACAGGTCAGAATGAGATGGTGGCGACCGACGGCAGGCGCAAACGTACCTTCCTCTGCCGTAAATATCTTCGACATGATGGTGGCTTTAATTCTCGGGTATCACGGTGCTGCTCACAATATAGGAAAAAAAACGATAAATGAATGAAAAAGTTTAGCCAGCTGGCGATACTTGAGGAATCTAAAGATTCAAATACCTCCTCGTCCCTTTTTTCCCAACGTCGTCGCGAGCGTCTCAAATGCAGTAATCCTTGCCCCCGCGTGGCTGCAAATGCCGCGCTCCACAGTCGGGGCAATTGGCGCCGAAAACTTCCCTGTTGAACATTCCGGGATTAGTGACCCCCACATTTTCTACCCGCCTAGGAAATTTCACCAAAAAGCAGTTTGGCAGCCAAAAATCCGGGGTTCTGGGAAAAGGTCCGCTGCCTGACCAGGCTAGACTGGATTTTTTGGGTTCGAGCAGCTTGACCGACGAAAGTATATGACGGTGAGGAATCTTCGGTGTCTTTATGACCTGACCATGAGAAAGGTTGATCTGCGCCAGCGGCCACTGCGCACAAACCGCCGTGGCTGAAACCGTGACCCTGCGCTTTTGTCATTGCAAGATTCAGGTGACGATACACGTGCGCGAGTATTTAAACGTTCTGCATTAGCATCTAGCAGGAACAGACTCTAGACTTTGTGTTGCATTAATTATCAAATATTACCACCAAATACGCGAACCTCACTACGCATGTACAATGGGTTGAAACCCTTGTTCTACCAACATCGCTCCAAACGACCACGCGCAGAACCAGCCAAGACTAGGCACTCCCTAGAAGCGAAGCAAAGGCTGCTTATACCGGAAGCGTCTCGAGGTTGCCTGTAATGCCTTTAGTTCCCATGGGTTGCATCTGAACTCTGATTGCCCCGCCGTGTTCATGCCCATTTGTGCGTCTATTTGTGTATCCATTTTCATGAGAATAATTGAGTGGGGAAGCCACAGTTGACATTGTCCCGCCCGAGCCACCGAACCTGCGGCCACACCTTCTCGTACATCCGAAGCATCTGCATCGCCCGCAGCGCCGCGGTTCGTGTGCTCAAAACGCCCTGCCCCGAAGTCCCGCGCTTGAAAGAACCAAGGAGGAAGACCAGAGCGCCGAAGAAGAGTACGAGAACCGGCGCGAGGATGACGAGGCTGGCTGTGACGGTGGCAAGGGAGGTGAGTACCACAATTGAGGCGGGGATGAGGTATCTGCGCTTGTGGAAGCCGTGGTCTTTGTCACGCTGGGAAAGCGTGCGCAGGTAGTCGAGGGTCAATACCATGGTGCTCCATGGCTCGGAAAAGTTCCACAAGGCGACGAGGCCGAGCACCAGCACGCGATCGTCGGAGGGAAGGAAGGCGGTGAGAACATTAGGTAGATATGAGTTGCTATAGAGTGGGAGAGGGTAATTGGATCAGGATTGCGTAGATGGCTGCTACCCCCGGGTAGAACCCTTCGGGGATTGCGATGGTGGGGATCGATGAGGCATCTTGGAGAAGGGTGACCTTGGTGTAGAGTTGGTAGGCGTTTGCAGGGAGGGGGCGGTGAAGACATCCATGATGGGATAGATGATTGTAGGTAGACGTTTAAGTAGGGTTAGACGGGCCGAGTTAAGTGTTGAAATTCAAGTCCAGTGCCCCCTGTAGGGAAGAAGCTGAAGGGAGGATATGGATTCGGACTGTTACGAGAATGTAGGTCGGTTGTTTTGATCAGTTGCTCGAAGGACGTTAAAACAACTGGTTTCCAACCGTCTCAATATATATTAGTGCCATGAAGGCAAACAATACACGTCTCGGCCACAGGCAATTCGAAAGTAACAGCAGATCGCCGACCTTCGTGACTTTTTGGGCCTTTACGTTGCCAGAGACAACTAGCATTGCGAGGAATATCTAGACAATAAACTTTGTCTCTCCTGTTATTTAATGGACTCACACACTAGTGGCGCTGCATAGACTCCCTAGAAACTCATTTTCCGGTGTATAATCATAGGCAATATTTAATAGTTGGTTGAATCTCCGCGTGCCATAAATATCTGGTTTATAAGCATGTTCCCCGACGCGGTTTACCGCACACCTTGAAGATTCACCGGGACCTTGAAGCGACTTGGGCAGCAGCTTTCAAGATTTGAGGTTCTAAAAATATTTCTGCTTATCTCAGATCGATGGGGAGGATAACATTCATGTTTTTGGAGTTTCTCCGAGCCTATTTATACGGCAGTTGGACTAGGTGATACAAAAGTATTGTCTAGTCCAAGTCCGAGAAATGAGTCTTACACTATGTCCGATTTGCCCCTGCATAAAAAGGTAGACTCTGCGCTGCCTGGTAGATGGTCGACCACTACATCACCCGCCGCCAGAATGCCTATCATAACTCCCTGTCAGGATGAGCATTGAGGATGCCGTGACTGTAGAACGGAATATTCCGTTGATCATTGCAATGGTTGCAAAGATAGAAAAAACGCAATAATTCTAGCGAACCACTTATACCGGGCCGTGGCGCGCTAGCCAAGCCCCTATGCAGTCCCTGAGCGTCTCCTGTCGTTTATGGAATGGTTCTATGCATGCTAACTTGTTATCCACCGTTTGCCATGGAAGGCACCGCACGGGGAGTGGTTGGATATTTTATTCGAGAACCTTGTAATTGGGTACTACCTATCTAGGCTGGAAAGTAGCCGCTGGCACGAAATCTGGCAGGAAAGGCATATGAAAGATGATAATATTCAGATTTCATCCTGATTATGACTCGGCCAGGAGGGCAGAAGGCGGCTAATTAAATAGTGGCCAGAAGTGGCTGACTAATCTGCGGCGGAGGGGTGGCCCTTCGCTACGCTATCTCCCCGGGTTTGAAGCGTTTTAACTTCAAATTTAAATGTGCCCAGATTGTCCGTGAAATGATTGTCTATAGATCAGCCATCCGAATTCTTCTCGTGGATACTGCTTCCAACTTGCCGGGTTTTAGCCGAAAGGAAGGCAATGCATACACAGCATCCCCAGACACCAGTCAGTCCCTATGCAGCATCACGGCCCCCGCCGATCCCGTACCTGCCAAGAACCACTATTATCTGCTATCTGCTATCGCCCATCCGCCTCATCAGGGTCCCCCATACGAAGAGAAGCGACACCATCGACAAAAAAACACAAAGCCCCCCCCCCCGGCGAGGACTTGGATGTTTTGGCCAGCTTGCAGGATCGCAAAACTGGGCTGTCTTGCTTTTTTCTCTCAAATTATCTGTGCCAGCTCCAGCTTATCGACGGTCGCAATGGGCGCAACTTGAAGCCCATCCTTCCACGTCAACGCTAGTTACATCATCGCTGCTACTGAGCAAGCCTCGCATCCATCGTTGGCCGCGCCACCATCCACCGCTCCCACTGGCATAATGCTCATCCGGTGCCGCCCAGGCGCGAGACGCATCCTGAGATGGTCATTTCTTGTTGGTACGGTCTGGTTCATCCTTAGCTTCATTCTTAAGCACCCAGTTGACTTCAACGTCCACACCATCACCCCGTCAGACATGTCGCAGGAGACGTACAAGACTGTTCGCGACCTCAACGAGCTTGAAAAGTCGGCACTGCTCTCATCACCAGTAGCCCGCGAATTTTGTCGGGCTCACGGCTACTCTCCCTTCCACACATCGCCAGCCACGCCCCGGCGGAGGGTGTACGACTTGCTGCTCCTCAACACTGAGCTTGACTGGCTGGAAATACACCTCGAGACCCTTTATGACTACGTGGACTATTTCGTCATCGTGGAAGCCACCAAGACCTTCACAAGCCGCCCGAAACCCCTGCATCTGAGCGAGAACTGGGATCGGTTCGAGAAGTGGCGATCCAAGATTATTTATCACGCTCTAGACTACCCGGCGGACTGGGACCCTCCTCGGCCGTGGGATTTCGAGGATTTGCAGCGGGACTCGACTTTTGTGCAGGTCATCCCGACGCTCCCGGTGGATCAGAAGCCCCGGTACGGGGACGTCATCATCGTAGCCGATTTGGACGAGATACCCCGGCCCGCGACAGTTGCTCTGCTGAGGTCCTGCGTCTTCTCCAAGCGCCTGACGCTACGCTCTAGGTTCTACTACTACAGCTTCCAGTTCCTGCATCGCGGGCCGGAGTGGGAGCACCCACAGGCAACGTACTACACCTCGGACCAGGAAACCATTAAGCCGGTGAACCTGCGCAACGGCGACGGCGGCGTGCCGGTTGCTAGGGAGCTGGAGAAGGCGGACCTGTGGAACGCGGCGTGGCATTGCAGCTCGTGCTTCAACACCGTCGCGGAGCTGTTGAACAAGATGGCGAGCTTTTCGCATGTTCCTCTGAACAAGGAGAAATATCGCGACCCCAAGAGGATTGCGGATAGGGTGCGCACGGGCTCGGATTTGTGGGATAGAGAGGGTCAGTTTTACGATCGGATCGATGGGAATGAGGATGTGCCGCCGATGCTGATGAGGGATCCAGTGAAGTGGAGGTATATGCTGGATCGGAGTGGGGAGTCGGCGGGGTTTAGCGATTATCCATAGATCGGGGATCTGGAGTTTGGAGCGGCGATGTTCTCATGAGATGGACCATGGAGGTGTTGTTCGGTCGGGTTTCGAGACATTTTCGGCCGGGAAAAGAGAGAGGAGGCGACCCTCTGACGTGTCAATACATGCGGAGGAGAAAGCCAGGGGAAAATGAAATGGTCTTCGTACGTGGGGAGATGAATGTGCCACGAGAACAATACACCTCTTATATACCCTCGGGACTGATCTATGGAAGCCCGGCCATAAATAGAAGGCTCACCAGAGTTACACATGGCTAACCTTTGCGCGGGGCGAAGGCAGATGCCTGAGGTGTTCTGGTTATGAATGGACAGAAAGGTGCCGTGTTGGTCAGGAATTTGCTTTCATGCTGTACACCCCGCATTCTTGAGCTGAGGACTTGCGAGCGCTCGCTTGCGCTTTCCATTTGAAATGAGGCAAACTGTCCATGAATATTCACCAGCGTATATCAAGTTATTTCCGAGGTACGGTTGGTACGTTATAAGGGTAATATCTTAATGTACTGGCCACAGTGGTTGTTCCTAGTATCTCTTGTTTTGAAGGAGCTATTCAACTGACGTAGTTTAATTGATTTGAGCAACCCTAATCCCCTCGCAATTGAAGCCGGGGCACCGTGTGTGTCATAGGTTTAAACCTTATCGACACTGTCGTCATTTTTTCCCTCTTGACACCTTGTCGCGCCTCTAGGTAACTTTTCCTGCGGCCTCATTATGCCGGGCGGTGACTGTCGGAAGTGGGTCATCTGGCAATCCATGCAAGGCTGAAGGTCTTGGCAATAAATTTTTTTTTTCCTGCGACATTGACGACTTTTCGGCGTTGCTTCCCAGTCACCGACCCAACAAAACTCCCACCTGCATCGCACAATCATGACGAAAATAACTGGCCCACCACGGGCGGATTCCTCCTCCGAGGTAGAGTTTTCTGGCTTCTCCGACAACGAAACCCCCGCCGCGCGCAAGCCCTCGAAGCATGCCAAGAAGCCGAGAAAAACCGCCGCGACGCTTGAGAAGGACTCGGAGGACGAGGAGCTGGAGAATGCGGTCTTTGGGAAGAAGTCGAGCTGGATAGAGAATTTGCACCGGGATCCACTTGCCTACGACAATGGCAATTACAGTGCTCTCGTCGACGGTGCAACTGGGAAGGTCGTTGCAGCCCGACAGTGGGATAAATATGCAGATGAAGAGGGCGACGACGGTGCAGACGACGTGGACGATGCGAACCTCTTTGCTTTCGATAACGATGGGCCTGCGCAACGGATTGATGTTGTACTTGACGGGGAAGGGCGCAAGAAACAGCAGGAAAAGGACAAGAACCCTGACGGCGCGGCATGGTGCGACAGCGACGACGATCGAGTCAATGTCTCCCTAGCGTCAAAGAATATGTTGAGGAAGCTAAGGAGGTTCGAGGGGGAAGATATTATATCCGGTAGGGAATACGCTGTCAGGCTCAGGGAGCAATATGATCGGCTCCATGCGGAGCCGAAGTGGGCGAGGGAGGCCAAGATGAAGGCAATGGAGGAAAAGATTGCGGTGGAGAATGGAGAGAGGCCCGCCAAGAGAAGGCGGGGTTCTGTCGGGTCGGACGAGGATATGGATAGTGATGAGGAAGATGACGAAAATGTCTCTGCGTTGCCACTTTCGGACTTCTTGAGAGATATTAGGAATATTCAACCGGTCGGTGGTGGGACGAGGAGAAATCTGAGGCCGGAAACGCTGGACATTCAGCGAAGCAGGGATCTGGCTGATGCCCATTCTGCGCCAGTCACGACGTTGCAGTTTCACCCAAAATTGCCTTCGATACTCATGTCGAGTAGCAAGTCCTCGTTGCTCAGGATTCACATGATCGATCCCGCTGCGCATCCCACGCCAAACCCGACTGTCACTACGATACAACTTGCACGGACACCAATTCTACGTGCGTCTTTTGCTGGCGAAGATGCAGGAAGCATTTTCATGGCCGGGCGTAGAAGATATATGCACAACTGGAACCTCGCCACCGGCGTCGTGCGAAAAACTACAAAGATCTCGGGCAACATCACGAAACTCGAACACCGCACATTTGAGGACTTCCGGCCTTCACCCTGCGGACGATGGGTCGCGCTTCTGGGGTCAAGCAGGAAAGGAGGTGGCACCGTGTCTATTCTGTCGGCAGCAACCATGATGTGGAACGCAGAAGCACGGCTAGATTCACGCGGGGGCATCGCCGATTTCGCATGGTGGCAAGACGGGGAAGGTGTTACTATCCTGGGTCGCGACGGCAGTGTGGGCGAATACGACGTAAGAAGTCGTATGTTCGTCACCGTCTGGACGGACGAGGGAAATATCGGCGGGATGGTCCTTTCTCTTGGTGGTTCTGGAGGGCCGAAGCTACTGGGGCGTGACAAGTGGCTTGCCATTGGGGACAAGTCGGGTTTCGTGCACGTTTACGACAGAAATTCCCTATTTACCAAGACTGAGCAAATAAAGGGCGGGGAAGTTGTGGTGACGGTTGCGAATGGAGGAAGGCCTGCGCCGCTGAGAAGGCTGGAGAATATCAGGACAAGGATCACGACGTTGGTGTTTAGTCCTGATGGCCAGATGCTGGTGATGGCGAGTGCGGATTCCAAGGATGCGCTAAGGGTGGTGCATATGCCTAGTTGTACGTATTACAAGAACTGGCCTACGCAGAAGACGCCGCTGGGGAGGGTTACAGCTGTGGCGGTTTCGAGGGAGGGGGTGCTGGTCGTGGGGAATGATGTGGGTAAGGTGAGGGTTTTCGAGGTTAGGCGGTGAGGTGACGGGATGGAAGAGGGGGAATGGAGTATGGGGAACGAGGGGAAGATAGACTGGGACATGCACGAGAGATTTTCCGCCTTTGCTTTGAAATGGCGATTGGAATTAAGATGCGATGAAATGCTACTTGTTTACACCCGCGTCAGTGCTCCTTCCACAGCCGCTATCCTACCGACAGGTGAGCAACCGGCTGGAGAAGTTCTTCGGCGCACCGAGCTGCAACTCTCATTGGTGGGTATAGCATCATTGATAACCCCACCTCAGAGCCTTATTTCCAACAAATACCCCCAGATTCCCAATCCACACCGTCCTGTCGTCATCAGTCATCTACGTTGCCCTATTTCCCACACTAATGTAGTGCGACGATGGCAGAGCTCGCGCTCGGAGTGCTAGGGCTTGCGGGCCTCTTCAGTGTGGCTCTTGATGTCTGGGCCTTTGTCGACGCTGGACAGGGATTCACAAAATCGTTCGAGCGGATCCGAACAAAACTTGACTTGGAGCGGACGAACTTTGTCCTCTGGGGCCAAGGCCTCGGTTTTGGCTCCCCAGAGGGATACGACCCGCGTCTCGACAACGAAAATATCCGTCCGATTCTCGAACGAACACTCCGGCAGATACTGCTTATCTTCTCCGACACGGATGAGCTGGTCCGGGAATATGGCCTTGATGTCCAAACCGGCGGCAGCGATGAATACAGAACAGTGGCGACTACCACACAAGCAACACATTCTCACATAACCAGGCCACTTCTACTTCCTGGCGGCTCATCGGCTATATTCCGTCGCAAGTACAATTCGCTTCGCCTCCGGATGAGACAGCTCGGGAGGCGCCCGTCCGCTGATCCCGCCGGCATCCCTGGCGAGCTGGACCTGGGCGCAGACCAAGGCGCATCCCCCGTCGAAACCCAGCAGTTGTCAAGTCTGTGGACCAAAGTTAAGTGGGGAGTGCGTGATGCTGAAAAGTTGGAAAAGTTGGTCCGCGACATATCTGGTTATCTTTGCTCCCTCGAAAGGCTTACCGACAAGGTCATCAACAAGGAACAGGTCCGGAAACTGGCCGAGGAGGCAGTAAATGAAATTGACAACCCAAAGGTCCTCAAGACCATCGAGCTGGAGTCGCCGGTTTCTTCGAGCCTGTCCAATGCCGCAAGCTGCCGCTTAATGTCACTTGCAGCAGCAGCAGAATCCGGAACATCGACAGCTTTTTTTTCCGCCAGATCCCGGCTCGGACCTCTTGACGAGATGGCGTCGGCCGATTTCAGCCCCGAGTATCTCGGTGGAGACAGTCCTCGTCATGGAGCAATGGCAGAGAGCCACGGACTGTATCCGGGCACTGGCTACTCTCCCCGACACAAAGCGTGCAGCCTGGGAGGTCTTCGATTTCCTTGGAAGCACACTGAGCCCGGCGATTGGGAAATACTTGGTGCCATACCCACCGACCCTCAACACACAGTCCTCTACGGAACCATTGGACCTATGCCCAATGCCAGTTCTTATTCCAACGAGAGCTTTAATGTTGCGATATTCGTACACGCCGACCTGGCCTACTCCGTAGGTGTCAATATCCGGAGACCCACCATAGCCATCAGATTCTTCACGGCGATTTTCCACCCCCTGGTTGACGGGCTTGGCTGGGTCCATGTAGAGGGTCGAGCCCAGCACTTCGCCGATGGGAACACAATGATTCGGATGGCTTCCGAGGCCATGTCGTTCCTGCATACCATACTTACGAGTTATTCCTGGAATAACATGAACTTTGAGGTATTGGGGTGTTGGGAAATTTTTAGGAACAGCGCCAAGATCGACGGCAAAGGAGAGGAAATCATCCTTGGCGAAAAGCCCGCTGAAGAGTGTCTCCTTCCCGATTTCTCGCAAGATTCCACGCCGCCCTTCAGATGGGACTCTACCCCGTGGAATCTACCCACGTTTGCGGATGGCGCTCGAGGGTGCACCCGGTTGTCGAACCACTACGTCTGCCGCATGGATTGCAAGGGCGTCGATGCGATATACTGCGCCTCCCCGCTGCACGACTGCAAGCTCTCACCGCGATTCCGCAAAGGGTGCATCGAGTGGAGGATTCCGCTGAGGCTGAACAAGGCGGGAAGCTCGATCAAGGTCACCAAGGCGCGCACGTCGCTCGTCTCGGGGCATTGGCTGCGGCAACTCTGGACGCTTGAAAACATCAAGAAGGAGGAGGAGGAGGAGGAGGAGGAGGAGGAGGAGGAGGAGCGGGAGGAGATGGAGAGGAAGAAGTGGGAGAGGAAGAAAAGGAGGGAAGAAGACAAAGGGTTCATGAGGATTTCATTTTCGCATTCTACCTAGTATTTTTGAGGTTGCCTTGTATCTCGGTTCATTTTTGCCTGGTGCAGCATCCCATCCGTCATCCGACGTTTCCCACAGGGACCGAAATTGGGAATCTGGCTAGATTGGGAAAGAACCTTACCACGAAGTTGGTATGTGGAGGAGAGGGAGCGGTGGTGGCACAGTGGCATCGTGAGACAGCTGGATCAAGAGGAATTTCGTTCACTCGAGGAGATATAGCAATGCCAATGTGGGTTGCTGGAAGGTGTCAGGACGGGGTTCAGAGATACGGGAGATGAAGGCGCATAAGGTCGGTAGGGTGGCGCATGAGAAATGAATCGAAAACAATAGAAATGGGTAGTTGTACATGAGCAACAACATAAACAAGGACGGCAAACTTGGTGCTTATGATTCCGGGACGGTAGTTTGCTAGTATTTTGCGCAGCATTGTTTATAGTATATAGTTAGTACTTTTCTTGATACTGTGTAGCGCACCTCGCTACATAAAATACGCAAGTAATGGAGCAGGCGCTCTTTGGATGCGACATTCGAGTTCTTGTCGAGCAGTATCCACCAAATCCAGGCAGCACAGGCCGTTCCCGCCCTTAACGGTAGGCGATAATTGGTACAGCAACTACATGGGCGAGCCGAAAATAGCCAATTTCCATGGAATTTTGCTTCCTGTGATGTTTTGCGCCGAAATACTGAAATTGTTCGTCCGTTATTGTGCGTTTTCGTTTCCTCCCTCGCAGCTCGGCAGCGCGAAAAAGCCTAGCTATGTAGTATGTAGCATGAAAATTTTTCTTCCCCTTGCCTTGGCGCAAGTTTCTACTTGTCGAGTAGCCTGTGGAATCCAACGGAATTATCAAGGAGGTGGAAAGAATGGCCTCTGGAAAGGGTTGATGTCGGAGTGTGCGTGCTGATGTCATCTGCTGAGTTTGAGCGGGTCGATCGAGGCATTGACTCGCTCGGATGTGTGAATATCGTCGACGTCGTGCAAGCCAAGCAGCCATGAGGGCAGAATGGTGGTGTCTGCATTTAGGGAAGAGAACTTGAAACATATTCGGGGGCCAGCGCGAGGCTCCGATCATGACCTGGAGAGTTCCGTGCCTTTTTTGTCTTGGATTCTTGCGTCTCATTTGCGGCGTGGCCGGGTTGGGGGGGTGCCGGGGGGCCAAAGGAGTTGAGAGGGCTCTGGGAAAAGAAATCATCGCTCCCTGTCTCGTATGTGTTGCCTCTAGAGTGGATGAATGACCATCAATAGTCACATTTCGCCCTGGATACTAGTAGTAATGATCCACACGAAAAATGAGAAAACATTGTACTTTTTCCTCTGGAAGGAGGCACCAAGGCCAAAGCCGTATCATCCCCGTCACCAGACATTTGCATATCACACCAATACAGAACAATGAGAGCTTGAGAGCGATAAAATAAGTAAACGTGAATGGTATCTCAATTCTTTCGATAAAAACAAGCCCATGGAGGCTCCATCCATCTTTCTAAATGCTGCCCGGTCCGGCCAAGGGTCACGGATCGGGAGTTGCCGACTCCCTAGCCGAGTACGTCCTCTTGATCGGCTTCCCAGGTTTGTCAACAGCTTTGCCCTTGGCCCCATCCTTGCCACTAGCATCTGTGTCGATACCATCGACATACTCCAGCCCATGCTCGTTGCAATGGGCCTTAAACATAAGCTCCAGGGGTGGGTTTTCGGGACATGCGGCGTATTGCTCAAATTCTGGTTCCTGGTATTTCAGATCTTGTGACACCTGATGCAGTTTTGGCTCCCGGAGCTTCTTCATCTCCTCCTTCCACCTGTTCACCTTCTTGATCTCCGTCCTTTCCATGCTCTTGTTGTTCTTCTCGCTTCTAATGACGTTTAGTCGCAAGTCATTCCACTGCACGTAGTAGTCCTTCTGGTATTTCTCGAACGTCTCAATATCGGTATCTGGGTACGTGGCAGGTTCGTGCATGTCATCATCGGTGACTTTGGCGGCATTGTTGCGGAACGTCCTGTCAGCGTGAACCTTGGTTGCTCGAAGGGCCCCCAGGAAAAATGCACGGAAAACCCCAACCGCTTGTGCTGTATCGACGCCGTCCACGTGTTCAGGTTTGCCTGCCGCCGCTCCCTTGCCGAATATGCGGTGTTTATAAGGTGGTTTGTTGTGTGGGGCGATAGTATCGGGCTTGAAGACTCCGAGGGCGCCGAGGACATCGTCCCCAATGGTACCAAGCGCGGCATATCCGTCATACACAATGACTTCTAAGGTCCCACTCTTGACAAGGTTTGCAAATAGAGGTGGCTCCCTAAGGGTGTCTTTGATTTGGTCGGGGTCAGATATGCTGAGCTTTGTTCGGACGTACCAGTCCGGTGTAAGGGCCGGCAGGTAAAAGGCATTAAAAGCGCTCCAGTTGAATAGGAATTCCTGTCGCAGCCAGATCCAGTTGATGTGTTTGCCGATGGGCCCGCACGTCCTGGCGTCCTTGATCAATTGGTAGTCTTGGAGACAGGCGGATGCGAGGTTTCGTGTCCAGGTATCGGACGGCAGGTCGTATTGTCCGAGTAGCTTGGTGTACTTCTCTGCAGCGACCATGTTGAACTCCATATTCCGGTTCCCGTTCGGCTTTACGTCTTTCCCGTCATCGCTAACCTCGTATCCACCCTGGGAAACAAATATCTTGAAATTCTTCCTCAACGCTTTGCCCACTTCTTGCTTCCTATCGTCCTCTTGCTTCTCTGCGTTCTTTTGAATCTCTGCTTCCTCTTGCTTCTCGAGGTATTGTGTTATGTCCTGAAGAGACGAAAGCAGCAGGACGGTAAGAGGCTGCTTGCTATTTCCAGTTTCCTTCGCCAGTTGACCAATAAGTTCTTCTCCATCTGGCACTTTCCCATGCTCGAACTGCTCCTCTTCATCTGTGCCCAGCATTTTGCCCTGCTCCTCCAGCTGCTTCCTGTACTGCTTCTCCAGGGACTTTTTGCCCTCGTCAATGAATATCTTATTCCTCAGCTCATAGGAAAACTTAGAACGCTCCTCGGCTGGGTGGCTACCAACTGACCCTATTGCAACGGGGACAGATGCAAGATTGAGCAAGTCGAGGACATAGCGAAGCATGTATGCTCTCTGCTTTTGCAGGTCGTCAGGACCATGGTTTGCGACGCACCCGGCAATCTCAACGACGCCGAGCCTGTGCATCTCGCTCAAGAAAATGATGGCAAACAAGTCGTCGTAGTCCTGTTCGATGTCGGTGATAACCAAAATGCGTGGTTTGGCTCCCTTTGGGCGGTTCTTGAGCGCATCCATCAACTTCATGTAGATTTTGTACCCCTCAGGGTCATGCTTGCGACCCCCAGGAAAAGCCTTTTCGATCTCTTGAGGAAGATCTTGGCAGGATAAGCTGTCCACCTCGGGGGACTGGTCCGTCCTCGACCCGCTGGTGCCCATGATGTCGAAGAGAAGGTGTATGAATCAAAAGAAGGTGGCCTAGTGGACTCGATGAGGCGGGTGGTGGAAAAAAATGTGTGTGGTTCAAGTGATGGAGCGGCTTGGTGTGTTTGTGTTGTCTCTCTCTCTCTCTCTCTCTGTGTGTGTGCTGATCTAGGGGCTGAAGGGATAGTTGAGAGAGGGAAGGATACACCAAGGGTTATTTATTAATGAGAATATAATAGGACTTCTGGAGGGAGCTACGGAGGTCGCCTTCGTTGGTTTGTTTGGTGACAAGCTTCTTTGTCTTGACGACCCTTACGTGAGAGGGCCGGCTTTGACTGTTCCACAGTCATCCCTAGTGGCAGGATCGGGTTTGGTGGCAGCGTTCTTTGTCCCTGGCAATCGGCTTCTTTATCGTCATGGCCTGTAGTCGACGGGCTTAGACTGGGCAACCGAGTCACCACCAACAAAGCCTTTCCAACAGATCGGCTGTTGGTTTGTGTTGCACGTGCGCGTTAATGAAGAAGCCGGGTGTGCTACTACAAACAAAGTAAAAAGAGAGAGAAAGAAAAGAGATGAATACCTGATGAAAGGTAGGAAATAGAGAAATACGTTGAAGGGCAGGGCTTATATTGAAGATAAGAGAATTCAACTGGCGAGACAAGTGCGCCTTGTTGCGGCAGCCTGCTCTTTCTTGACAGCCTGCTGGTCACCTGCCTACCGATTCCAAAGTCACGTGCGGACAATGACTAAGTTCGGAGTCGATGATGCCTTAGCTACCGGGGGGAAGGTCTAAGGACTTTGCGGAGGAAACAGAAAGCCTGCTAAAGGTGGAAAAGGGAAAGGAAAAGAAATATTCACAGATTGTTTGGGCTCGAAATGAATATCCTCTGTGGCTGAGCATGGGAAGCGCTTAGTCTTGGCCTGTGTGATGTGTGCATCACTGGCACTTGAGTCTGCTCCTCAATTCTCGGGCTATTAATTTTCCGTCTTCAAAACTTGATGCCTCAGGCCACATTGCAAAAGGAACGTTCCGGCTTGCGGGGTCGTTATTGCTGCTTACCTCATCCTCCTTACTCTGGCTTGCAGCTAATCAATCAATTCCCGTCCGCACTGGTACTTACTTGGTGCGCCTACGCCTACTAGTATAATTATGGCTAGTTATACAAATCCTGATAATCATCTCATTCTTTTACGGGCCTCTTTTTATAATGCGGTGGAGATGGTGCCCGACAACCTCGCCACTCCTCAGTAAGAGATACATGGATCTTGATGCAATCCACACGCAAAACCAGCCCACCGTCTGTCGTCGCTTGTTTTCGTGCCGCGAAGGCACCTCATCCTGACCGTGACAATGTGACCCCATCTGGCCACCCACAGCCGTGTCCAGAATAGAAGCGCTGCCACTAAAGGATGGCATATCTTGTGAGCGCTCCATACCCACCCCATCCCCGTTTCCCCTTCTCAACATCATCAATTCAGCTTGTTCGTGTCTTCCAAACAAGATGCGCCGTGCACCCCCGACCTGCCGGCAAAGCCTGAGAACATGGGCCAAACGGCGCTGGAAGCGACTCCATGGATGGAAAGCATCTGATGATTATTTCGTTACTCCTTACTGCCTGGACACGTCGAAACTGCACCATAAGAGAGTCCGTTCCCGACACCGAGCAAAGCTTCGGGTGAAGCTGTGCTGGCAGACAGTTAAGGCCCGCAGAAGAAAGACAGTTAAGAACATTGGCGACTCTTTCCACAGGACACAGAAGTTGCGTCCAGGGGACAGCAACAAGACCCCGTCGTCGTCGACCAACTCTCTCCCAGATCACGATGTGTTTCGGTCAACAGCCCACAACCAAGGACAATCCCCGTTTTTCAACGACCTTCCCGAGGAAGTCAGAAGTGTCATATACGCGGAGCTCTGGCGGTCTGCTGGTCTGTCTCAGCACATCTTTTCGCAAAAAATCCCCCAAGACGATCTGAGCCATGCCAAGGATGCTAAGGCGGCGGACGGTCACAATCTGGCATGGAATAAATTTGGGAGACAACCGCTCAAATCACAGACACCTCCCAAACCACGATCTCGATTTACTCACTCGCGATGCATCACAGACTACAACCCCGCCAGGGACCAGCGGCAGGACAAGCTTTGCGCTGACCCCGAACCCGGAGCTCAACTCGATGGCCGCACCATTGGAAGGAGCATCTGGGGTTATCGGTACGCTTCACCTTGGGCAGATCACTGGAAGTGCTGGGAGGAGCTCATGGGGGATGAACAAGTGAATAGGAGCGAGAGAGCCATTGACGAGTTTGATGCCGACGCAATCCACAGCTATCTTGAAGGAGACTCATCCAAATTTCCTCGCCCATCCTCAACCGATCGAGACCCATTTTTGCCCATGCTTACCACTTGCAAAAGAATGTGAGCTTAAACCCTATTGCTCCTGCACTATCCACGCTCACTATGGTTGACACAACGTCCAAGGTATCTCGAATGCATCCAGCCAATCTACGAGAATGTTACATTCTCATTCATGGATACCAAATCAGCCGAGGCCTTCATTGGAACCTGCTCCTATGCTGGACTGCGTCGGATGGAACATCCCACATCTCCATTTGCCCTATATGCCAGGAATATCAACATCTCCCTTGACAGAGACTTCCCCAAGGAAGTCTCGTGTGCAACAAACCACGCGCGGTGGGATTTACACTGGATCGGGCTCGTCTTCATGCAGAACATTGGCCAGCTGAACATCTGGATCGACGGCCACCCACATCCAGTGAAGGAAAGTGTCCAACCATTTTGTGAGAGGAGGCCCTGGTGGAAATACACTAGCAAGTTCTGGCTGGCTTGGGACCTAGAGGACCAATGGTTGATCCGAAAACACTTTCTGGACTACCCCCGGTCCAAGAATGTCTTTGTTTCTGTGAGCTATCCCAGCTATGAACCTGCATTCTGCCTGGAGGTTGAGGAAGCTCATTATGAGAGAATCAGGGCGCTGGGAGACGGCTACGTCAAGTTTGGTCGCCAGGTCAAAAAGGAGCTTGTTGTTGGGGTGGGACAGAGACTTTGGGTTGGGCGGTTGCTCACCGAGTTCAGCGCGCACCCGGTTCGTCCTGGTATGCGCGCAGGACCTCTCGAAAGGAGAATAATGATGCAATACCGTCCGAACATGGGAGTCGTAAACGAACGTCCGGGGAGGAAATGTATTGTAATGTAGCATTCTTTGATGTCTGGTATTCTCTGGCTACTGCTGAGTTTACTATCTGATGAATGGTTGCGTCTGTCAATTATGCCAACTTTGATACATTTAACTGTGTTCCTTTTACGGAATTCCTTTCCTCACCATACATGTCGCCATCCCTGTGTCTATTGAATTTCTAGATCGTCTGGAAATCACCATTCTTCTGAACGGCCAGTCCATGGTTTACGGCAAGGTCAACAACTAGGGCGACGAGGGCAAACCAATCTGGGTTTTCGGTCTTCCTCGACTTGATGTTGTTGGCCCAACCGTATGGGTCCTTTCCATCGGTTCTATGCCCGAAGTACGTCAAATGGAACATCTAAGAGTTCAAGATTTGTAGTAGTAGACTGTCAGCATGTGCACTATATTTATGACAGAAGCAAATGTGTATCGGAGGCAAAGGGAAGGAACGTCGCGAATCGGAAGACCCGCTATCAACAGCAAAAGCGGAAATTTGGTGTCCTAAGCTTGGGAGACTGTAGGGAGCAGCTATACACACAAACTAGGGGGCATTAATTCAACACCGAAGAAGACGAAGAACCAGACTCACCTCATGATGCAACACTGCGTCTAGCCCTTTAACCAGCACGTCCATTGGGGTGTTGTATTTCTTAAACGTGGTCGCTGCTTTGGCATGCTCAACTGCTGTCTTCAACTTCCCCTCCTTGTTCCTGGCTCCTTTGATCCTGGACTCAGTGTTCAGGGTAAAATCCTTCTCATCAAGCACTTTCTTGATGTAAGATGGATTCCCAAAGATACCCTCGGGAATAGCCGCGCGTTCCTGCACTACGCTGGGTGCCTGGCCCGCAGAGCCAACCGGTGGCTCATCCACACAGGTCTCGAACATCACATCGTCGAGTTTGGCCTTGGACCGATCGGCTTCCGTAGACTTGACATCGAAGACCCACCGGGCTTCGGTACGCTCGACCGGTAGCCGGCGGATATTATCGTAGATGGTGCCGTCACCCTTAATTTTGTTGTCCGGTCTGCAAACGACGATCTGGGATTGGGGCAAGATATTCTTGATTAGCTCTACGACTTGGGAAATGATGGAATGGAGTTTCTTGGCCCAGCACTCACAAAATTTCTGTAAGTTCCCTGCCCGGAATTGGGCGGATTGTCCCATTGGTTGCTGGGAATGGGCTGCTCCTCAAGGTCATTGAACTTCTGAAACTCCACTGAGAAGGAAAAGCACTTGTTAATATCGGGATTCAAGAAGACGGCCTATAGCAGGAAAGGCAAAGAAAACACTCACCCTGGGCAACGGCGAGCTTTTCGTAGAATTCGGTACCCTCTCCCATGAGGTGCTGGAGTGGCTCTAGCAGCCCAGGGACCCAATCGCTTTCATCCTTGACGAGCTCATCATATACCATGATGCCCCTGGCCCTTGCCATCTTCACGCCACGGGTAATGGCGTCTCTCGTGTCGTCGTCGATAGCTGGAGGAGGAAGGGATCTGATGTCAGCTATAGAGCAAGTACGCCATGGATACAACTCTACGTGCATGGGAAGGAAGGGGGACGTCTGAAAACAGAAAGCGAACAAGACATACTGCAACTGATGTGAAGGGACCAGTATATTTGGGCTCTGACACCTAGTGCAAGGAGGTAGCACACGAGGAGTTGAAGGAGGTGCTTCATCTTGCTCTTGACTTGGAGGCGGATAAATATGATAGGTAAAGGTATATACAGACGTTGATATGTATCTTTAAAAGAAACTAATCGATTGCCGTTAGAAAATACTAAAAAGAATTGGATGAGAACTATCTCGGACGTCTTAGAGTCCAGCTCCTCGCCGAGGCGGGACCCCTTGGTATATATGTCCTTATTCTCGACCATGGTGCCAGTACTGCTTCTTTTCAGTCCCATAGCATCAGGATGAACCAAAGCATCAGTCTGCAAGCGAGCATCCACTTGAGACTCCAGCACAGTCAGTCACCGCGCTGGGATCTGTTCTCGTCTTTGTACCTCCTCCCGTTCGTTCTTCTCCAAACATGGGCGACAAAGTCCCAGCTACTTGGGTTCAAATCCCAATACGAAGATATAGCTTCGCCGTAGACATCTCGTATCAACATACCCCATCACTTCGGTCTACTGACGGATGGCCATGTGCCCTGCTTCGGCTCGCAAGGTTCTCAGCTTTCACCACTCATGATGAAGGTAGACAGGCTGTAATGGATCAAAAGATGCCATCGAAAGGCAGGTCTGTGCCTCTTCATGGACACGAACAGCATTATCTTCGTCCCGATCCCACACTGCGTTCATTTTCTGCAAGTGACAGCCCGCATACCATGTAAACCTGAAAATCTCGCCTTTCCCGTCGAAAGCAAGTGGCGCATAGATAGATGAACTACAACTACTGTGGATGTTTCTACTATACGCCCCGGGCATACCTGGATATCATTAAAATAGACCCACTCTCCTCAACATTGCCGTACGATGCTTCCTAGTGTCATATGATGGGGCCCTGTATATTCTTGCTATCGTAAGGCTTTTCAATTGACATGATGACAATGCACCTTGGCTATCGTTTAATATTAAACATACTCGGCCTTTCCCACCCGCCTCCAGCTTCGCACTCAGCCCCTGGATCCATCGCTCAACTCGCCGTGTCGTATAGGGATCCCACCAAGAACACAACAATTGAGGTCACATGTAATCTCATCAACCCACACAATATGAAGTCTGTTCAGCTGTGCCAACATCACAGCTCCGCAGCCGTGGACGGCGTGGCAGCTACATGCAAAGGTCGCCGTGAACAGCAGATCAGAAATTGAAATAATACGCCACTACATCGCGGCTACTGCGAGGCAGCGAGGCTCTTTAATGTGGCACAAGGCTGGGTGTGCCCAATTGTGCGGACTTGTGGCACCACGAACTGAAGGTTCCAGTCTTTTGGAAACCCGGATTTACTACGAAAGCGGCACGGGAAGTCAGTCCACTCAACAGATTCCCAACCCCGGGCGGTTGTGGACACCGTGCCGCACGACCCCGGCCCCCAATGCAACGGGATTTCCCACGTCGGCGCACGGCGGGAGTTTCATGCCCCCGCAACTTCCAAGCTCTAGGTCATCACCGACGATCCAGGGTCCTTCATGGTCGGGCCGGGCCCGATATGCCAGACTTGAAACGGCAATGCTGAACCAACAGCGTTGCTAACTACGCCGTCCCGTGTTGTAACTATGCCACTGGCCGGGAAGGATTATCCACACAGCCCAGCCGCCCATCCACCCATCCACCCAGTGGAATACTGCCCGTGGCATTGTGACGCCATGTCCTCTCGTGAATTGAGTAAATCTTAAGCTTAATGGCTAGGCTGCTGCAAAAAGCTCCACCTCACAAGACCTCGTTTCTAGCTTTCACGCCACACGACGCATGTCGATTGCTTTGCCCCATCGGTCTGGGCACACATGTATCAATTCACATGCGATGAAATTACAGTCCATTCTTATTCCATTATTGCCGTATGACTCGTCCGATGGCCCGTCAGTACTGCGCCGCTGAAGCTATTCCGGTCGAACCTCGGTCGGCACTGAACGATGAAGAATCCTTACGGAATGAGGCCGTTTCAAGTTGAGTATTCTGCAGCTTCCTATGCTTTCCCCGTGACTAGTTTCGACGCCGCAATGCTGCTCACTGGGTATCGGCCTTCTCTTAGGTTCTATAGCGGCGCGAAGTATTAGAGCCATTGAGGGATGAAGAAAACATCCCCGATCGATGCTAATCAGCCCAGCGCAACTCTACTTACGGATCCATTAACCAAACCAACAATGCAGTGAGGTATCTAGGGTCCATGACATGACGATGAAAGTTGCCTAAGAAATTACGAGCTAGTTCCACGAAGGACCCAAAGGAATAGTTGGAAACGGTGATGAACGCTGTGAGACTGCTCTGGAATGGCGGGCAGAGGTTGGCAGACTGCTGGTCATGGTCATGAGAGTGGGAAGTTCTAGTAATTGCAGGGGAAATAACTGCAGATTATGATACTATGGAGAGGCACGGAAGAGAGGGTTATACGAACACGACAAAGGCATGGCATGACAGATACTCCTGTAGATAGCCTCAGGCTCAAGGGAAGATGTACCTGCTACATACAGATAGAAGAACATCATCCTCGGGACGTCAAGCCAAATGCTTCATGGCCGTAGATAGAAAGGTACGTATCAACGATGATGAGATGTAAGTTTTATAAAGAGAAGCTATCAGCATATCCACATCTTGAATATCGGCCTCAACACGTCTCAAAGAAAGCTGCCCACCACAACACACCTTAATTCATTCCTCAGACAGACTCACACCCCCTTATTTATAAACCCCTCTCTGCTTTCCCGCAAGATGGTCAAACCACTCCTCTGCTCCCTCGCCGGAGCAGTGTTCCTGGCGCTTTCTCACCTGTCAGGAGCTCTTTCTCCCACATCATTGCCTGCAGTTACGGCGACAACGACATTCGAGTATGTTTATCCATCCCCGTTTATTCACCATAACGCAACCCCTGTGGTCCACAATCCGGATCTAGAGGGAGAGACATGTACTGACTCGAGGCTGTGATTGAAAACGCAGCGTCGATGTCGCGGCCATAGATCCAACTGCCTCGGGCGAGGTCGGCGTTAACGAACAGGACTGGCTTGCCGAATTGCCGGGGACGGACGATATGTAAGTTTGCCAAAGCTCCCTGGGCATTGATTTCGGGGTTCGGACTGACGGGCTGTATGTGCGTAGCGCTGGAGGAACCGGCGGCGTCGGATCAAATTCACCCTATGTGACCAAGACGGGTGGAAGCACGAAGGTGAACCTGACTCTACACAGCTTTTGCTTTTCCAGACTTGCTCCTTTTTGCCCCCCCCCCCCCCCCCCCTGCTCTCAACTCTCAACCCATCATCAACTCCGTGCAAAGAAACAGCGAGCCCCGTTACTTAATCATGCGAATACATACTAACCATTCCCCCTTTTCTCCGTCTTCCCCCCCCCTCTGCAGTGGATAGGCGTGAACACGGAATTCATCTCGGTATCGACCTGGACGACCACAACGTCGTCCCACGGGCAATCGGCCACGGTCACCAAGACCGCCTCGGTGGGCGTCAACGCCGCGAAGCTCGAGGATGGGGGGTTCTCGATCCTGCTCGCGCCGCACATCCTGGAAAGGCTCGCGGCCATCATGAAGGAGGTGACGCCTTGCTCCGCCAAGAAAGTGCGCATGATGAAGAAAAGAGCCGCCACCGCCGCCGCCGCCGCCTGGGAGAGAAATCTCCCGGCGCGCCTCCGCAGGCGGCAGACGGGGGCGGTTTGCGGGCTCGTGGATTTTGCCAACAGAGTGGACGCGGACCCGGAGCTGAAGGGGGGCTTCAGCGAGCAGTTGACGCAGGATGTGTGGCACGAGATGGACGAGGGGTACGAGAGCGACCCCGACGGCGACGGCGGCGGGGGCGACGGCGGCGAAGGCGAGGGAAGCGGCGAGGGGGGCACGGAAGAACAGGACTGGGGGGACCTGCCGGGCGACGACGAAGGCTACGTCTCCATGGACGAAGACGGATTCGTCGACGTCGGCGTCGCGTCCGGAGAAGGCGAGGCCGCCGAGGAAATGGCCGCCGCCATCGCCTTCATGCCTGCCGAGGACGCGGAGGCGCTTGCTTCGGTCGCGGCGGGCCCGCTCACCGTGATAACCTTTCTGTCGTACGTCTGGAAGGTTGCGCAGGGCGACGCGGCAAAGATCCCGACCGTGATGAGCATCCCCGCGAGCATGGTCAATTCGGTCACCAAGGCCAAGACCAAGACGAAGGATGACGAGGAGACGGCTACCGAGGAGCCGAGCTCGAGTACTTCGAGCAATAGTTGCCCTACGGGAACGGTATGTTCTGGTCGCTTTCTGTTCTTTCGCATTCTTTCTCGCAGCTCGCGGGATGGTGGGATCTATCGATATGCCTTGCGCGCCAGCCAGCAAGAAGTCTAATAGCTACGGATGGATGGATGCTGACTCTGAAGCAAACAAAAAACAGCCGACTTGCGAAGCAGCTTGCAAACCGACTCAAGATCTCAGCGAGGAGTACTCCGTGCCCAAGTGCACCGAGGGCGATCACAAGGACTGCGAATGCGAGGCCCCTACCAAGTTAAATCCCTACGTATGGAGCATAGAGCTCATGGAGGTGCATCAGCAAGTCATCGAGGCTCCAGTGGTTGCCACGGACCTTCCTAGCGTGGATTGCTCGGAAGAAATGGTGGATGTTGAGGACGAGATGTTGGACTAGTAAGTGCTCGCCCGTTCCCCCCTCCTCCCATGACAACAGCAGAGACATCCAGTAGCACCACAAACGGACGAATTGGCGAATTAATGAATGACATCATCAACCCTGCGAAACATCCACACGTATCGATACCAAGATGACCATGGGATGTATCGTATACTAACGATCGTGAACACCGTCGGGCTGTAGCGCGATATCCGATTTCTGCTTTGCACAAGGCGACAACTTGTACTCGAGCGGAATGAACACGTACAACACCAGCGCCGCCGCCGCGGGCGAGGACCTGCGAGACATGGTGGTGAGGTGGAACTTGACGAGGCAGCCCGAAACCGACGACGACCTCAGTCCGTACAGCTGCAACGAAGTTCTGCAGAAACTCCGTAAATGTATGTGTATTTCTCGCCCTTCAAAGCGTCCCTCTCGCCCTTCTTAATCTCTCTCGCACAGAAAGAGCCTCTCTCCCCCCTTCTCCCGTTTGAGGAGGTCGTCTTTTCTTTTTCTCTTCCTCCTCAAAATCCGACGTTGACAAGTCGCGCACGCGCGCAACGCAGGCGGGTACAACTCGCACACGGCGTCCAAGACCAGCAGGCTGACCACCGGCTGGGGCGTCGCGAGCTACTCGGTGGGGGGGGAAGCGGCGTCGGAGCCGGCCCCCCCCGACCCGGAAGGATCGGACGTCGCCGTCATGTGCGCGAGCGACGACTACGGGGAGGCGGAGCCGCCGGAGGACATGCAGTACGCGCTGGCGGAACGGGACACGCTCGACCTCATCGACCGGGCGTGCGAGGGGAGCGGCGAGTGGGACTTCGAGCAGGAGAGGATCCTGGATCCCTCGGAAGAGGCCGTCGGCATGAGGGTTCCGCAGGGGGGCCTGCTGGAGAGGGAGTTTTCCCTGTACACGCGGGTGAACACGCACCTGGACGGGTGCGCGGAGGAGGGGGAGAGAAGGGAGAGGCTGAGGGGGATCGGAAAGGAGGAGTGCAAGGCTGCGTTTGGCGGGACGCTCGAGAATTGTGAGTGCGGCACCGCATATCATACATATATCATACTCGGTGGGGGGGGGGGGGGGGGGGGGGGGGGGGGGGGGGGGGGGGGGGGGGGGGGGGGGGGGGGGGGGGGGGGGGGGG
>JAKWBI020000044.1:0-157535 GCA_022664585.2 Zalerion maritima
ATCCCCCACTCTCTCTCTAACTCTCACCGGGCCGGGCAATAATAATTGGTTTGGGTTTTTTTTTTTTTTTTTATTTAATTTTTTTTAAATTTTTTTTTTAAAAAAATCCCCCCCCCCCCCCCCCCCCATTTTATTTTTTTTGCGCACGGCCATATCGGTCGGCACTAACTTTTTGGACAAACCTACTATTACCCACCACGCACACGGGCCTGGAACATTGCAGTGCGGCTCTCTTGTCTTTGATGGAATCACAAGGGAAATACCATGATATAGCGACTCATAAATTGCATGTCGCCAGTTGGCTGCACAAAGCTGCAGTTTCAAGTCACGAGAAATCTTGCATTCCAGGGACTAGTTATCATGGTTATTTCTACTTGCAAAGATCGGAAGCACGTGATGTGACGGCTAAAGATCCTGTGCTGCGTAGCTATGCGGGATCTGCTCGGCGGTGGACCATGTGTGTAACTACATGGAATACGGGCTACCTATGTACATATCTCGGTGGGTACTAGCTAAGTCAGATAGGTGAAATTAAGTGCATCCTCCATCCGTCTGGGTATCCGTGCGGTCGATCTCCTATCGATGATGCTCTATCTAACTGACATCCTGCGAATGTCTCTGAACGAAGTGAGAGAAAATATACCTCCGAAACAAAAAGGGATGCAGATATGAGAAAGGAAAAAAAAAAAAAAAAAGGGGTGCGGAAATGTACGAAGGGTCCTGCCCGTATCTGGGAGAGCAAGCAAGGGGCAGGACCGGCGGACGGGTATATAACTAAACGACATATGAAAAGAGGATGGGGATGATAAATGCGTCCCTGGCTACGGCAACTGGGGACATCGGGGGAATAGGCGCAGCGGTTGGTCGTCGTGGAAATCCTTGTCGTGCAGGTTTCGTTAGGGCGTACATAAATAAGCTTTGCTCGATTCGGCTCCAGACAGGAAGAAATATGTTAGCTCCTTCCTTCACCCTCTCAATCCCGGGTTGCGGGGTGACTGCCGATCACACACCCAAAAGAACACCATAAATCAACAGCCCACCGTGGCTTTAGCCGAGTTGGCCTTAGCTCACCACCTCCAAGACTCTGCTCGCGGCGAGCGTCATGGCGTGGATGTCCCTCGCCGTGAGAGCCTGCTCCGAAGGGGCTCCTTCTGCCCCAGCTTCTCCCGTCGAAGAAGCATAAGAGTTCCTCTTGTTCTTGACGCGCCAGCACATGCGACCCCGCCCGCCGCAGCGACGTTTCGCTACCTCCTGCCCCGGGCCGGGGCCCGACGCCGAACAAGGCGAGCAGGAGGCTGATTGGGGGAGAGCGGACGTGGAAGGGAGGGTGCCAAGGAGGCCAGTGGCCGCGCGGCGAGCAATGTCGCAGATTTGGCCCGGAGAGTCGCAGAAGGTCCTGTCTTGCTCCCCGCGGAGGGCGAAATGCCGGATGTTGCGGACGTCCGGCACGCCGTCCTGCGCCCGCTGCGCGGAATCGGCGCCAGTCGAGCGGCGATCGTAGATTCGGCGTGCGGCTCTTCCACCGTCTGCGGCGCGGTCGGCGTCGAGGGCGAGGAGGAGGGCCGAGAACTGGTCGTCCTCGCCGTCTTCGTCTTCGTCTCCGTCTGCGTCTGCGTCTGCGTCTGTGTCTGCGTCTTCGTCTTCGTCTTCGGCGCCGACGGATCGAGGAAGCGCGAACGACGCGAAAACTTCGTCCCCGTTCTCGTCCGTGCTTCCCGCGATGACGTTGGCGAGGGATTCCAGTGCGCGCCGGGCGCTCCAGCACTTTCGCCCGGGCTGGTTGCAGCCGCGGTCCACTAGGCTTACTACTACTACTGCTTCTTCTTCTTCTTCTTCTTCTTCTTCTTCTTCTTCTTCGTCTGGGAGGTCCTGAGGGGGGAAGGTAGTGAGCCGCCTTCGCCAGCACATTCGGGCGCGGCCCCGGCTTTGGCCGCAGCGACGCTTTTCGAATCCGCCGGCTTGAAGAGCTGATTCTTCTGCGCCTGAGAGATCGGCTGCATCACGCTCCAAGAGGCTGCTGGTAATTTCTTCGTACTGGTCGTCGGATGTGGCAACGAGGCTCGAGGAGAAAGTATCGACCGCGCGCTGAATTATGGAGCAGCCTTCTTCGCCGCGGCGAGCGCAGAATGGCTCTATGGGCTCGGAGCGCTTCCAGCACACGCGCCCAAGGCCGCCGCAGCGTGGTTCGGGATTTGGGTTCGGGGTGGGGAGAGCCGCGGCGAGGGTGGAGAAAAGAGTCAAGAGCAGGGCTAGAATCTTCGTTGGCGTCGAGGAGAGTTGGAGCTTCATCTGGAGTTGTTGGTTTGGGTGACTAACAAAGTTGGGTTTGGTCTGACTGTATGCAGATGGAATTGAGCATTGGGTTTGGGTTTGTGAAGGAGTTTGCGATTGCTGTTCTCGTTGTTTACTTGGTTTTGAATCCATGCTGGCGGTTTGGTGGTGAAGCTTCGTGTTCAAGATTATGACACAGCAGTTGAATGTTACAGACTCGGGAACTGTGGTTGTAGGTGGGTATATTGTAACCTATTGTTGAAGGTATCCGCAATACAGCTGAATAGCCAATGAAATTGCTCAAAATTTTGTAGGTGCGATCCGATATCGAACTTAAATTAAGATTGAGATTTTGTAAAAGAAATGATGACTGAGCAGGAAATTAAACTTGATGTCCGCGAAACCTGATTGGCGACGGGTGATATATAGGATGAAACGTAGGAAAGGGGGATGATCTATGTTAAAATAGAGTCTGATGATATAGACGTTCAATGTTGAAGTTTATTATAGAGGTAAGGAAAAAGATATACCGGAAAGGGCATGAAAACAGAGGAAAGAAACCATGACGGGGGAAACACGATGATGGTACCAAGGAGGGTAATATATAGAAGGGATAGAGACCTTCTCTTTGATAATCACACCGAGACACTAGGGGAAGATTGAGGACATTGGCGGAGCGATGCTTAAGAGCTCATGATTAGGGCTGTATATTGGGCAGCTCTATTTAGGTGAATAGGAAGCAACGACGGCAATGGAGGGTGGGATAGAGGGTACAATGGATGAAAGGAGGATTGATAAGATAAAAGATAGGTCTGAGACATGGCGACAATGGGAGGGTCGGCTATTTATGAGCGGATACTAGTGGGAGAAGAAGCGGACAGTGGAAAAGGTGCGGTGTGGGTGGAGGTAGGTGTGAGCATCAAGGGCCAAGAGCCAAAGGGCTCAGTCATTCCGTACCATCGGGCTGGAGGAAATACAGCTCACAATGAAGTCAATGGGGGATGAAAGCAAAAGCAAATGTCTATGGCCTGTGACCTATGAACCATGGAGAATGGACATTGTTGGGGATAAGAAGATGGCGACATCAGGGGTTATTGGGAGGGATCGTGCGGTCCTTTTGGGAGGATAAACAATTCCTTTCTCTGAGTGGCTCAATAGGGTCCTGAATAGGGGAAAGGGCTCTCAGAGTGGTGAGTGGTAGGTGGTCCGGGAGAAACGAAGAAATCGTAAAGAAAGAAAGTATTCAAAGTAATAAATATAAAGATGCTAGCGAAGGGCTTGGCTAGATCCCGAGGACCTTTGGACTATCCCGAGCTCGCCCGAGCTATGAAAGAAGGAGAGTGGATTAGGAAAGGGGGCAATGATCCGGTATGGTATGATATGGCAATGCAGTGCATGGTATGGGGGCAGAGTAAGACAAGCGTCGTCGAACGGATCCACGGAAACTATCGCGTGATTATGGAACCGGGAAACTTGGGATTCTTCATGACCCGTGCTGATGGTAATTGGGGCTTTCGGAACCCGGGAAGCGTGCATTGCGTTGCGTGGAATATGCCGGAAGGGGATCTGGGTTGGGTGTCTGGCTGCTTGTCACTCCGGTACCTTGGTGGATGAGGGATATATCCCTTCAGATGTGAAACTGATGTACCGATGCACGGACTGGGGTAAGGTACTAAATACCCAGCACGGGGATGTTTTATTATCAATTCTGGGTATACACAAGGCATTGAGGCGCTGTTTGGGCCGGTCAATACCGAATGACGAAAGCGGAACGGATAAAAAGAGACATAGAAACACTAGGCCGCTCTAGGATCGGGAAGGGAGGACATCCGAAGGTTCAGCACATGCCAAGAAGGCAATAATATCAGTTGAAACTTGCAGGTAAAAGATGAGAGCATCCAGATGCAGTTGATACTTCGGGTGATTGTTTTCGACCGATAGCCAAACAAAAGTCGAGGTCTTAGTTAGTCCTAGAGGAAGAGGAACTGTCTTGCTTAGAATTTCTTCTGATATAGTATTACACTTTCAGGTCATGAGGGGACTACGATGCAGCAAAAACAGAAAAATGCAAGTTTGAGTCTTGAAGGGGGTTGGCCAGGATGAGGAATCAATTCTTGCCAAGAGCAAGGACGAGAATATCACTGTTTTGTTCTACCGAGGGTAGTGCACTACCTTCGGTGCACAGAGTTCAGATGCATCGCGGCATTCGGCTGTCGGAAGGGGAGGGCAGAAAAGAAAGGCATGAAGAACTTTCTCCCAGGGCATCCAGTGGTAACTGTACGACCGAGAAACTAGAAATGATACACTGCCCCAGGATCTAGGTTGAAAAGGGTCCTCATAGTTATGTAGTGGAGCATTCTTGGACATGCTGGGAAGTTTCAGTTTGAGGATGGGTGGTTTTATGGTTGTGGTTCATGATCGTCCCTGGATTGCGATTTCAAATTGCAGCACGACATCTTCGGGTGGGAAACTAGGGCAGCACCTAACGGATACGAGATGGCGAAGCAAGGATTTTGACGGAAGGATGGAAGATTTCGATCATGGGAAGTCAACCAGTCACGGAGGAATTGAGCTGGGGTGCGTGGACACAGGGACGAGAAAGGAGGCAGAGCCATTTTGAGGGACCCGGCGACTATCTTGCCGTACGGGACGGACAGGCTTGGAAATACTAACAAGTTGCTACTAAATTATACCGGAGGGGGAACCGCCGATAACTTGTCTACTATGAATATCTTCCCTTCCCTGCGGCGGCGTGGGGGCGTTCAGGCTTTTTTTTTTTTTTTTTTTTTTTTTCAAATGAACACATCCCGTCGACAGGCTTTGCAAGTTTTGAAAGATGGGCCTGGTTGGTTTGTTGATGTGGGAATTCTATCCTATCTAACGTGTCGTGGACAATGCGGGTATTGAGGCTCTTATTCACTTCCTCATTCGGAAGGAGCACGGACACGTCCATGTCTTCCCAGGGGTCTCGGTACATTCGGAGAGAGGGGGCAAAAGGCAGAGCGCATCACCAGCGCATCTTGTCTCGTTCTATCAAAATTATCATCCGAAATTTCATTTTATCCGTCAACAGTTTATATCTTGTTTTCCAGCAAATGCAGATGTGTGCTACAGAAGGAGCATTGGAAGGAGCCGATGATTATCGATGTGATGAATAGATGCTACACGAGACAATGATTCAATAATCAGGGAAGCTAAGAGGACGATTGGCTCGCGGAACCTATGAAAGCTTTGTTGATGCTGGCCCGTGCCATGATCGAGAGCCTAGGGCATGCGTTCGCCACGTGGTAATGAATGGCTAACAGGTGGAACTTCGTGCGTCCACTTTCCGAACATTCCTGGACAGCCGCATTCATTATCGGGGGCCAAGTAGTGGTTGGGGTACTTCTCCCTAATATATCCAGATGGCTCGTCTAAGCCTTGGGAGAAAATCGCAGATAAATCAAGTCAACGAAACATCACGCTCAAACATAGACCCGGGAGAAAAAGAACAGAACCTATGAATGCCTGTACTCCTTCCCAAACCCGCCTTCTGACAGTATATCTCCCGCATTGACTACAGCCTTCCTCTCCGAAGAAACAGGTACAGAAGTCCAAATGCGGCCCCGCCCGCATGGCCGGCAGGCCCGTAGCCATCTCCGTCTCTCGGTTTGTTGATCCCAGCCATATCTAACAAGTCCTGCATGGCAATGAAGGTACCAATGCTCAGCAGCGACGGTCTGAACACACCGTACCGAATGCCGAGGCCAAGGGCGGCAGCGGTTATGCCAGATATCATTCCTGAGGCGCCACCGGCCCTCCTGTCCCAGCCACACGAGCTTGGGGGACCGCCGTCGCGTGCGCGCATAATCTTGTGCTCGACGAGGTAGGCCGCGTTGGCCGAGAGTCCGCTGCCAAAAGCGAGGCCAAAGAGACCAGCTCCAGGTGCGAGGGCCATCCACCTCCGACTGGCGACGGTTAGACAGACCGCGGAGGTAACGAGTTGCGCGAACTTTACAGGGCAAACCATGCTGCTGACAAGAGGAAAGTAGTTGCCCCCCTCCCAGTCGGTAACAGACAAGGAGGTGGCATGCTGCAATCTTTGAACGGCAAACTGGAAAGATTTTGCTGCTTGCAAAGCCTGCTGGGCAGCTGGGTCGCCCGGCTTTTCCTTGTGGTCGGGAAAAAACACGAACCCGTCCGCCTCGATGAGGGCGATATGTCGGTCTACGTGCTCGGACTCCAGCCTCTCGAGGATCGGTAGCAGTCTGTCGGGGGCTGCACGCAATTGGCGTTCCAGGGCTTCCGGCCCCATTACACGGGAAGAGATTGGGACCACGAGCCCGGAGAATGTAAAACTGCAAAGCATGGTAATGAGGATGAAGCCAAGTGTCCAACGACCTTTGGGCTTTGGCAGCCTGGACTTGAGAGCCTGCACCTGATATGGAGACAGGTGTTCAAGGAGAAATCTACGGGCTTGTTCCACACTGAGAGTTTCGGGTGGTGCCGCTTCTGGTGCTGGTCCTGGTGACGTTAGCCATTGTTGTTGCTGTTGTTGCTGTGGGTGTGTGCCACCACCAGGGGAGGGCGAAGGTGGCAAGGGTGTTGGTGGATAGAATTGTCCAATCGAATGCTGTAGTCGTCGTGATGTTGGTATGGGTCTTGCAGCACCTACTATAGAAAGTGCATTGGAGGTGTGCGTCGTCCACAGTCGCCCCGGCTGGTGGACTAACGCGAGCTGAGTGGTGAGGCTGCCGGCACCGCCATGATGCCGGACCAGCAACATCTTGTGCGATTTGTAAATCGAAGGCCGAAGTTTTAACAGGTCGTTTTGCCCTCATTGCGTTGGCTGGAGAAGATTTGTAACTATAGCTTCCAGCATACTAGAACCTTGAATGTGGTGTTGTGTTGGTTTAGGTTATCTTTGGGGAGCGAAGTAAGTTACTGCCATTATACACCGCCTTCTCCCGTCAAGTCTTCGTGCCGCCCTCTCAAAGGCTTGGCAGGCTTGGCGTGATAATACAATAACTCTTTCAAAAAGGATACAGTTTATTGAGACTTAAAATACCCACTCTTTTTATCGCTATTTGTGAATCAAATGGAGAGCGAGAAAAGAAAAACCCTTCCCATCTTCATTCCATTGAATTTTCGACCGACTTCTTGAACGCGTCATTACCTCTCGCTGCGGTGTATCGCATCTTCAACACCACGTCCGTCACGTCCTGCGGCTGCAAATCGGCGTACTTTGAAATCTCCAGATGCCACTTGCTGATTGCGCCGGCTCCCTCGAACGGCAGAAACCCGCCCGATGACATGCCATCTCCCGTACTGCTGCCGCCAAACTGCAGCTCAAAGGTTCCGTAGTCATTGGTGGACTCGCTAACAGCAATGGAGGTGATGGGCACCGCCTCGCTTCGGAACCGCACGTCGACCCCATCCTTCTGCGGATACGAGATTTCCGTCGACATGTCGGTGGAGACGTGCGTGCTGTGGCCGGCGAGGGAAAGGGTGGCAGCCACCGCGGCTTCGGCATCGGGTATCGTGGTGAGAACAGAGACGGCGACAGTCTTGTTGCGCCGCCGGTAGTGGCCGGGGAAGTCTCGGTCAAACAGCCGCTCGGGGATTTCAAAGGTAACCGAGTGCTCGCCGCCCTCCTTTGGCATCTTCTCCAGCTGCTCCGGGTCTACGACGCTCAGCCTGCACGTCTTGGTCACCTCGAAATCATGGCCGCGCGTCTCGGAAAAGGCGGCCTCGAGCTTGTGTAGGTCGGCAATGAGCTTCTCGCCGGCAAGCAGCCCGTTGTTGGTGGCGTCCCAGTAGGCGCCGATGATAGGCTTTGTCGGGTATTTGTCGAGCCCCTTCTCGAAGAAGCAGGCGCGCTCCGCCTTCTTGGCCAGGTCGTAGGCGATCGTGTACGTCTGGAAGTAGCAGTCCTTGGCGCTCTTGTGTACCCGCTGATAAAACTGGTTGTTGGTGGCCCGCTGTATCGCCTGGAAATCCTGGAAATCCTGCAACTGCTTTGTCGAGTCGAGATTGCTCTGCTGGATCACCAGCCCCTGGTTGGCATGGCTCATGAGTCCCTTCTGGACTTGGATCTGTGCGTCGAGCTCGGCCAGGCGGAAGCCTAGCCGATTTGCTTCCATCTTCCACTCCCGTAACCTCTCCTTGCGAGCAGTACTCCTATATCTAACATCCCTAGAATAGTCCTAACCGATAGCTATCGCTTCCGTAATAGCACACGCCGCATCTGCCCCTGCGCGCAGGGCATCTGCGAAATCCCACGTCCAGGAGCCACCGCAACCAAATGGCCGAGCTTCGATCTGTGCCTCTGGCAAAGGCATAGAGAAGAAGTATCCAGCAGATCGTATAGACTTCTGCACGGCTCTCTTGTTCATCGCACTGAAATGGTGGCCATCCCCAGTGGCCTCGTCGTTCGTGATTCGCATGAGATTGTTGTCGTCGCTGAAGTCGCTATCGATATCCAACTGGATTTTGGCGAAGTCGCCACCGACGTCTGGAATCTTGTCGGTGACTTCAAGCCCAGCAAGCTTCGAAAAATCGGTGAGCTCCTGCACGATGCCTTTGCGGCTTGCCTGCAGCACCCCGAGCGAACTCGTGGCCGTCTCCACCTCGATATCCACCAGCTGTAGCTTCAACTGCTCCGTCTCGATGTTTTGAGCCGACAGCATCGTCGCCAGCTCCTGATCGTCTTTGGATTCCATCGCCTTGAACATGGACTTGCCGAGGCGCTGGATCTCGACCTGTCAGATGTTGCGCGTTTTCCGGGCGAGGTTTGCGAAGCGTACGTTGACGAGCGGCGCGCTTAGCTCGGTCAGCATGTTGGAGAACTGCATCGCACTGCTGCTGGCGGCGAGAAGCAAGCCGGGGTCGATCGCAGGTTCAAACAGGGCGAGAGTTCGGACCTTCCCGTAGATGTCCATCGAGTGTCGGATCTTGTAGAGTCGATCGTCGATGGTGGCACGAAGCTGGTCGATCTCTGGGTTATTGGGAGTGGTGGAATAAGGGGTCGAGAGCGTCTCGGCCCCCAGCCAGTACTCCATCTCGTTTGCCTTGGAGCCCGGAATCAGGGCCTTGACCATTTCCAGGATGGTTTCGATCCCTGTATTGTTTCCGAGGCGAACGTCTTTCATCGTGCTCGGCGTCCTCGACGGCAGAGGGAAGAGCCGCGGGGACTTGCCGATGGCCTGGGACGCTTCGACGTACCATTGAATCGCGGCCGGCAGATCCTCCAGCGTGTCCATGCGGAAGTAAAAGTCTCCGTAAGCCACCAGGACCTCGCAGTACTTCATCACCACCCAGGTCATATACGTCGCCACTCTCGCTCGAGCCGCCACGTGCGGCTGGAAGGACTTGTCGCTCCACAAGTCAAAGTGCCGTCCGCTAGGCGTGAAGAACAGAAATGGGTCATCAAGCGTCTCCGGATCGGCTTCGGAGATTGCTTTGAAAGGGAGGAACTTCCAGCTAGGCTTCCCGCTCACTGGCTGTCGAGGATCGAACACGGCCTGTATTGCCTCGAGCGCGGCGTCAAACTGCTGGCGGTCTCCAGGAGCCGTTGACGAGCTCGGACCAGTAAAGACGGAAGGCTGGCTGACCTACAGTAGCTTGACTGCATACAGCTAGATTATTTTACGCCTCGCTGTCAGAGTAGGATTCACATGCAGCGCTAACCGCAATTTGGCTGCATACCTAAGGTATAAGTTGAATACTAGCAGCTGGGCACCTCACTCATGTAGCAAGTGCGGTTTTACGGATACTCCGACTTTACTCCAACAGCTGGGCATCGCCAGTAAAACTAAAGCACAGGCAATACTGTTCGAGTTTTATCTACATCTTCCTATTCACATCTAATTTATCGGAAATTAAGAGCACCCGGGGCTTCAGCTGTCCCACGACACATTTCGAAGTCCCTCAGGATACAAAACTTACCGTGAACCCAGATAACTCTCACCCATATATATTATTTTCAAACAATACAGTCCACTAAGTCCATACTTATTTTCTGTATATCCAAGACCAAAGCGATCCTCAAGTCACTCGTTCCTCTTAATTAACCCCTAGTTTCAAGCCCATACCGCCCCCTTTGTTCATCCCAGGATAAGCAACCCTGGGCCGGTATTAGTGACGGTGGAAGTTGCCCTACGGAAGTACTAGATCACGTTTCCTGCAGGAACGCAGCAACCCGTCCATGTTTCCCACGCCATCGATGGTCGCACATTCATTGTGGCTCCCACCGGCCGCGAGACAGCTATATGCTACTCCAAGACTGATACTCCGAGCGACCAAGCGGAGTATCAGAATGAAGAGCTTCCGCTCGAGGGATGGATGGAACTTGCGGACGATCCTGTAGGTACGAAGAACTTAAACAACCTGCGGACGCACTGATCAATGCGCAGTTCGATTGGCGCATGGTTCCTTCCGAACCGGTCGACAAGATCAACTTCTGTCCTACCGGGGCTTCGGGTCCCACGAACCCCATCCGTCCTCGTGGCGGATCGTAGAGTGGGATAGAGGCGGCGACCCGGACCAGCCCCCCCGGCCGGATGCTAAAGGGCGGGGTTCCGGGCACGAGGCCCGCGGAGCCGGACCGTTTCGCGGACGTGGAACACCTAGGCGGAAGTCTCGAGATTGAGAGCTTTGAGGACGCCCGCACCGGCGTCAGCGGCTTGCTCTTCTTCTGGACGACGAGCCTGCCGCTGCTGCTTTCCCGCCGGCGACGAAGAAGAAGAACAGTTCAGATACTCTTGCGCTTTCCTCGAATGGCGCGCGGACGAGAGCGAGTACCGCCTGCGCTGGCTCCACGAGCAGGACGGAAACGATGAGGATTTCTTCAGGCTGCCGTGCCCGCCTGCGGTTGAGGATCATTGGATGACGTGGCTCCGTGGCACAAGGACGCTGATGCTTACTTCTTCTCTCGTCTCCGTTTGCGCTAGGGAAGTTAAAGAATATGAGAGTCGTTTGGGGGAGGGCACTACGGCAACAGTATGGTCTGGGTGAATAATTTTGCTGAATCTAATTTAGTCTACGATAGTAGTGCTAGGTATGTTTTATAACAAAAACAAAAGGTTCAAGAAACCCAAGTGGCATTGTAAGTATTATAACGGTTTTGAAATAATTAAATAACCCATAAACGTAATACTATAATATACATTCAAGATAGTTATAATACTGTCCCTTGTAGGTTTAACTACAATCATGTTGGCGGTCGAGAGTATTCGAGGCTTTCAATAATAAGTATGTATGCAGGAGCGCCAGAAAAAACAATCATCTCATACAGTAATCTAGGTTCTTTATGATGATTATTAGATTGCACGAAATCTCTCTTAGCGTTGGCGGGGAGGGTGCTGGTGGTAGACTTGCCGCAGTCGCCCATTAGGCTGAGGCGTTTGTAGTAGTCGGGGACGATAAAGATGTAGGGATCACCCCGGGGAGTAGGTATAATATACCGCCAACCTAACTAGCAGCTCGATTATTTCTTTCATCGCTTGCCGCCCACTGCCAGAATATGCTCTTTCCAAGCTGTCTACCATCCATTCGCAAGCAAACGGGGGAGGGGGCGGGCAGGGGCACTTTCCCGACTTGGATCTGTAAGTGGCTGACGAGGGTGGGCACTAGAAACCAGATTTGGAAGGAACAATGAAGACAGCTGTGAAAACTCGGATCTGAGAGTCACGGGTCTAGACTTCCAGTGGCCGCAACCACCAATCAGCCATCACAACACGGCGGAGGAAACTTGAAGCATATCGAATGTCGGAAAAGCTGTTGCGCCGCAGTCACACAGCAGCCTCACGCCCCACGGCTATGTATCCGGAATAAACCGACGGAGATTACGGTTGATGACGCTATACACTGACTGCAGGAGCTCACATGGGTCATTGATGATTCTGCTCCCGCACCATTCTACTCATACATGTTACCGCCACTCCGGCGTACTCAGCAAGCTCTCTAGGAAGCTCTCTCCTCCCCGACCTTCGCCGCCATCTCAAGGCCCTTGACCACCTCCTCCGGCATCGACAAGAAGGGCGAATGGGATGAGTTGCACTTGTACACGGGCGCCTTCTCTCCGAGCATCTGTATCATCATTTCTTGCACCTGGGCGAACAGAGCCTGGTCCTTCTCACACATGAGGTACATGCACTCGATCTCGTGCCAGGGCTCGTAGGTGACGCAGTCGGTGAACACGGGGGCCGACTGGTGCTTGAGGGCCTTGATGGACTTTTCTTGGAGTTCGGGGTCGACATCGGCATAGAATACCTTGTGGGGCTCGTCGGCGTGGACATATTCACCCTGGATGAGTTGAAGAAGAAATTGAGTTAGCGCCCATCCGATACTGGTTCCACCCCCTTGTCATGCTCATGTTCTCGTGGGGGATTCTGGTTTGACTTCTGAGCTGCTGGAGGCGGTCTCGCTAGCGGCGTATGGTGGATGTCTCGGCCTCGTTGTCAAGAGTCAAGCCTCAGCTCATTCCCCACACCACACTAACTACGAAGCCTACGCCTCACCCGCGCGTTAGGGAATAGCAGGAGTCGTAGCTCTTTACTCTCACCTTGAAGTTCATCCACGGCAAAAACTGTCCTCCCAGCATCATCTTGATGCTTTTTCCCACGGGTGTCACAAATGCCGCCAAATACACAAGCATGGTGATGCCACCATCCTTTCCTTCCCTTTTGCGCTGCTGGAATCCAAGCCCCTTGGACGCTTCGGCCCCCACAAGTCCGCCGTACGAATGCACAGCAAGCACAACCTTCTTGCCTTCGTCGGCAAGCTTAGCGACAACTTCTCTCACTGCGTCAGCGTCGCCCTGCAGTCCCTGCGTGGGAGGCTCGGCGCCGACAGATGGATAGGTGACGGCTTCCGTTTCCCATCCTTGCGAATGCAGCTGCTCGCGAACGATGTCAAAGCAATCGGGAGTATGCCACGCCCCGGGAGCGAAGACTATGGTGGGCTTGGGGGAAGACATGATTGAGAGGTTGGTGGTTATGGTGATGGACATGGGTGGTAGGTAGACGGTGGTGAGTAGGTTGGGGTGACGAAGAAGAGCATAGACAGGAAACACTGCCACGTCAAGAAAGGGTTGATCTTTGGGCTTACGTCTCAATTTATCACATCCCCTATCGGCCGTCGTTCATCGAGGAAGGTGGTGTTTATTATCAAAAGGGGCACTAGCGGCGTCGGAAGCTCACACCATGGTTTTCCCGCTGTCGACCGGCGACTAAGCCCAACGGAGCGGCTATGTTGACCGGCAGTCGGTCGCATATACAGTATCTCTGTACGGATGCGGAATTCGACATCCTCTAACGTCCAATAGTGGCAGTGGGCAACGCAGTGGGGATCGCTTGATGGTTCATGGGCGACACTGGTTGCCGGGTTTCGGCTGGGATATGGCTGTCAACGACAAGATTGCGAAAGCCCAGAACTCTCTTCCAAAGGCAACTAAAGTACCTACAGTACCTAGGCGTCCCCACCTACCCATATGCAAACCTTGCCGAGAGGCATCTGTGACGGATCAAGTTCAACATGTCGCGTAGGCTATCAATTTCATCAGGCCTTTTAGCTAGCAAGCATTGTCCCTTTGCCCCTCCCCTCCAACGAGAAATCCGGTTTTCTGCTCCACTGTCACTCTCCAAGCGTGGGTCTTTTGATGGAGCAGCGTCACAGAAACTAGCATATCATAATTTTGGCATGTCGAGATGAGGCACAGCAAAGCATCGTTCATTGTTTTCATTCATGACCCACTATTAGTTGAGTGAGGCCCCGCGGGGGAACCACACCAGCCCCGTTTCCCGTCGGCCGGAGCGCGCTCCTATAGGACAATCTCTGGGCCGTTTTGCTGCAACTTGGAAGGTTACGGGAACAAGGATTTGAGCACAGACGTCCGTGATGGCAAACAGTTGTTATCCGTTTACTTTGGCTGGTTAGGAAGCAGCACGAACTCCAGCACCAGTCTATTTCCAATTAGGAACACCTTCGGAACACCTACCGTGTATACCCTGCACCCCCATGTGCGGAAAAGCACTGCTACTGCGGCAGATATTTTGACAGGTTCTGCGCGCCCTGGACCGCTCCAGACTCCCGCCACCATTATTTCAAGCGTTTTTCCACGGTTCGACCAGACCTGCCGGTAAAGTACAGCCAGCCCAAAAACATGGTATGAAGTGAAACAGCGGCAGAATTCAAGGACAACCTAGCCGAAAAAGGTCGAGACAGTAGCTACATAGGCTTTGGCGAGAGTGGCGAGAGCGGCGAGAGTGGCGCTGGCACCACTCGCCAAAAACTGATGATCCCAGCTAAGCTCCCGGTGGTAGCTCCAAGCATACATATACAACACGCTAGCCCCGACAAAACGGTTCATCATTTCAGGGAAATGTCTTACACATTTTATATGCATATCGAGAACAGAATACCTCCAGCACGACGGGGTTTAGCAGCGTACACAAGCACAAGCTCACGCAGTGTCACTGGCGATCAGTCACAACGAGCTCGAGGATGGGCTAGCTGAATTGGGGTTCAACAAGAAAATTGATTTACCAAGACCCCGAGACTCGACGTCTCACGGCGGTCAGAAAGTAAGGTGACGGGAGGGAGACAGCGTAAAAGAAGCAAGCAATGGCTGCCGATCACGGTGTCAGCTGCAACATCGTCCAATTGACGAGCAATGCGGATGCCATCCCCGGTGGGGGGAGAATGCTCCCTCGCCCAACCTTTCACAAACCCAAGCTAGAGCTATACAATGTCTCAAGGTCAGCCGTGTTTTTGTGGAATTTGGTGGATGGTGATACGGAGACAGGACCAGTACATGTGGAGAAGAGGACTTCTGGACCTGCATCTTCCAGGGGAGTTCCCATAAATGACGAGATGGGGCCGCTTTTATTTTGCTCTCTGCCACTCGTTCTACATGCTGTCCTCTGCATTCATGCATAGACCCATTGTCAGCCCGGTACAGGCTTGTTGAGACGATTACGTTTCCCGTCTTCTCCCAGCCCCATGTCGCTATTTCCCTTCTCGATATCCACAGCCACATTCAGACCTGCGTCGGCCTCCTCCGGGAAATTCCAGAGCCCAAATACTTGGGTCCGCCAATCTGACAGAATCTCAATAGATACATAGGTCCACTGTCCTGTGACAACTTGGGCGAGAAATAGGAGAATGGGGTGAGAGGACACGACATTGCACGTTCTCTGGTCTTTTGGGTCCCCAAGTCCCGGGTATAACCCTCCCCACAAGCACGAGTTTTCAACGGACAGGGAAGCCGGCCACAGGGTTATGCGAAGAAATATGAGATACGACTAAGACGAGGGGAAGAAAATATCTCGACCCCTGCCGGAATACTGATCGCCCTTCTTGATCCTATCTGCTTTCCCTGGATCTTACCACGCCGAAATTGTTTTGACAGGAACCGGTTCAATAGGGGATACATCCTGGAGAGCAAAACAAAGGCTTATAGCTTATACAAGTTCGTCAAGATCACGAACCTTATCTATCTCGGAACCTACAGCGTCCCGATCAAAACCTACCTTTGGGCTACTACCTATCTTTCACGGCTGTCTGGCTGACGACTCTTGTTGTCTTTACTGGAACGAAGCGGGTGAGGCTACGACACCGACGGCAATACAGACAGGCCCACACGCACAAACAGATGATGCATTCCCACTCGGTAATAGACATCCGCGAAGATGAATCTGCCGACAGGTCAGCGGAGCTCGAGGGGACCACTACGGCATTGCTCATCCTCGCCACGGTGTTTGTCGGACTTAGATTCTACGCCAGGTATCTTCATGGTGCAAAGTACGGGATGGACGACTGGATGATTGTGGGGGCCTTGGTGAGTGGGAAGCCCTGGAACAGGACTACTCTTCGTTCTAGAACGATAGGGGCATGAGGAAAGACGAGAAGCCGGAAAGCTAACTACGGAATTCAATCCAGGTAACAACATTCATGGCCGGCGCTCTGAACTACGGCAGTAAGTGCTTCCAAGTCAATGCCCAAACAACTGACTTCCTAAAACCGCCAGCCTAACAATTCCCCCGTAGTGATCGCCCACGGCCTCGGGAGGCACGCCTCGACCCTCTCTCAAGACGACCTTATCGCCTTCTTCAAGCTTCTCCTCGCCTTCGAATGCATCTACGTGACGGCCGTCATGATGGTCAAACTCTCCGTCCTCGCGATGTACTCCCGCATCTTCCCCACCAAGTCCTTCCGCATAGGCGGCGGGATTATAGCTTTCACGGTCGTGGCGTGGTGGATCGCCATCTGGGCAGTGTGCATCTGGCAGTGCGACCCCATAAAGAAGGCCTGGCTGCCGTGGCTCGAGTACGGCACGTGTATCAACCTCAAGGCGAGCTTTATCGGAAACGCGATCCCGAACATTTTGACGGATGTGGCCATCTTGGCTATGCCCGTGGGGCAGGTTTGGAGGTTGCAGGTTTCGTTGGCGCAGAAGGCGAGTTTGTGTTTTATGTTTTTGCTGGGAAGTTTGTGAGTACTTATTTTCCCCCTCGGAAGGTGAGATACAACGTGAGCCAACGCGCATTTACTGACCTGATCTTGGTGGCAGCGTGCTGTTTGCGAGTATTTACCGGTTCACGACTATCATGCAGTTTGACACCGCGGACACGACATGTAAGTTTTTTTTGTCTTTGCATTTTGTTTGTTTGCAAGTAGCCTCCCCCAAGCTCTCGCCGCCAATCCTGGTGCTAACCCTCCTCACCATGACTGCCAGGGACCCTAGCAACAGCGTGCACCTGGTGCGTCGTCGAGGCCGCCTGCGGCGTCATATCCAGCTGTCTTCCGACCCTCCGGCCCATCATGGTAAAATTCTCGACCCAATTCGGATCAATTGCCGGATCCAAAAGCCATCCGTCGGACAACGAAAACAGCCGATCGGGATACATCCGATCACTGGGCCAGGGCCGCAGCCACGGGCGCGGGGGCTCGAAGAACCCGCACACGGACCTCGGACTCGTCACGATTGGAGGGACCAACGACCAGAGACGCGGCTTCGAGAGGCTGGGTCACGAGCACGAGGACGCGAAGTACGGGATTCAGATGACCATCAGGTCCGACGGGAGGGGGTCGCCTAGGCACAGTTCCGACCATGTGCCCGGGGGGAAGGAAGGTGGGACCAACAGGGTGGTGGGGGGGACGAATAGCGAGAGCGACACGAATTCGGCGGATGACTTCCCGCTCAAGGACGGGATCAGGGTGCAGAGAGAGGTGAGGACGGATGAGGAGTGGGGCGCCCGGGGGGAGAGGACGGGACCATATGGGAGCGGGCATATACATTCTGTTAATGCGCAAACGGAAAGGGATGCTTTCTGACGGCGTGATGCTCGTTGCGGGGAAGTGGGGTGAGAGGGGAGGGAAGGGACGCGGATCGAGCGAGCGGTGGTGAGGTTGAGAAGGCACCGACAAGGATGGAGGGAAGAAGAGTCAGAGACCGACGGAGATTGATGGACAGCTATGCCAATGAGGCTCGTATGTGTAAGATAAAAATGTCATCAGAAGCGTTTCCAGCGACCATCTATTTGATTTTGTATATATATATATATATATATATATCTATTAGAACTGCATTAAATTCCAAGCAAGGGGTATCCGTCTCAGGTAGCTGCTAATTTTGGTCAGCAATCGGGATGCTATAACTCATAGTGGTGCACGTGCCGCTGCAACATGCACAAAAGGCATGGCAACGTTGGGCCGTAGCTGACAAATGCACGATGACGTAGCCTCCTGCCTCGAAGCTTCTCCACTGCCAACCATCTTCATTGCCCAAAATCAAATGATGTCACGCCAACAGCCGTCATGGCTCCTGTTACTTCTTCTCAGACTACATCCCTTGCTGCTTTCGCCATTTGAGAGCCTCTCTACTTCTCTTTACCCCCCTTTCACTCTCCTTCCCGACCCGCCGACCATGGTGTAACCGTCCCTTTCCTTCGCCGAGTATGCGTCCCTCCGGATCACGCCGAGGCAACGCGGATCCTCCAGAGCATATCGAACTTTACATAGCGTCGAGGTCGGCCATGAGCGCGCCGACGTCGGCAGCGGCATCATCGAAGACAGCCCCGATACCAACCAGCAGCTCCGGCCTGTGCTCCACTGGCCGAGGAAGCTGGTTGGCGACGACGACGCCATGGAAACCGTCAGCATCGCCCATGTCGCGGCCCGAGCCGGCGTAGGTGGCGCCCTTCGATGGCAAGGAGATGTCTAGGTCCATGTCGATGAACCCGCAAACGGCCCCCGGGAGTGCGCCGATCCCGCGAAGTCCATCCCAGGGTGCTTCTTTGCTGGTCTCGGCGAGGAAGATGTCGAGCATCAAGCAGCCGGTCGAGGGCATGGGCAGCTGCTGCTTCTCCTGCATCATGACTTGGTCTTGAACCTGAGGCATGTTGACTGCGTCAGGGATGTTGTTGGGCACGTTGGTGTTGCCGTTTCTATATTTTATTTTACCACCACGGGGCAATGCTCTAAGGTGGACGTCTGGTTTGGGGCGAGGCTTTGTTGAATACACTGATGAGTGTTCTGTGGCAGCGCAAGATGAATGTTTGTCCCATTGACTTGATCAAATACTCAACGAGGGGGCGAAGGAACCTCGTGGTAGAAGGGCACGAGGCTGCGAGATGCTACTGAGAGCTAGTAGGTGACAAAGGGGTGCGAAGACGATGAGCTCGAGCTCTTTTGTTGCCGTTGGCGGGGTGGGATCTTCACGATGAGTATGGTGGTGGGAAGGTTGAAATGACAAAGTGCGGAGGACGGTGTGGTGTTTTTTTGAAGGATGGTTGGGCAGAGGAGAAGAGCGGCAAGGAGAGAGAGAGAGAGAGAGAGAGAGAGCCTGACCTGGGTCGAAGCTCGATTAAATGAAAACCCGACCACCATACCGCAAGAACAAAATTGCACACACTTGCGAGCAGCAGGAACAGCGAGAGCCAAAACCACCATCATCACCGGCCCAGGTACATTTCAAGCTCTCCGAGCCGGTGGCGAATCGCCGCCACAACGTCACTCCATGGTGGACCCGCTGGTCGACGCATCTGTACGCGACGTACCCCCAACCTTGGCCCTGGACACTGGCTGGTCAGCTATTGTGCCACCCGATAGTGTTGAAGGCGGCAAACGAGCTGTTGCCGGAAGGAATAGTCTATCGGGATAGCTGGGGCCATGGCGCATTAATCCACACGCTCCAACCGTTGCTTCGATGAGTAACCTCGAGCTTCCTTGTATTGCGACGGGCCGCATCGTTGGTGTGCTTAGGGGGGTGTGGCTCTACGCGACGCGGTCGCCGGGAGTAGCTGGGGGTACTTCAACGCTGAGAGAGGACGGGCGTGTGTCTTGAGAGTGAAGTACCGTGGGCTCCGATCCCGATGCAAAAGGAGCGCGCCTGGTGCCATGGTAGCTACAATCGATGGGCTCAGTGCCAGGAATGGTGTGGCGCGGCGTGGACGAAGATGTAAAAAGGTCTTTTTCGGAAGGTTAGGGGGCCGAAAAGGAACATCGCTAGTCCTAAGCAATATATTAGTCCTGACTAAATCAAATGAGGGGAAGGGTGGCGAAAAAAAAAAAAGATGCCTTGCGGGGATGCTTACGGGACGACGTGGCAGGCAACGGGGGTCGCGCACGAGAAATTCGAGCATCATGTTGGGTATCGTGAGGGGACAAAATCCCTGTTTCTAGAAAATGTTGTCGAACTTCTCAGAGATCAAGCTTGAGGTCAAGAATAGAGCGGGCGCTGCTCTGACCGCCAGCCTTTTGACCCACCAGTCACGACGGCAAAAGGCGAGCGGTGTACTATGTATGCACCTCATGCTTACATAGTATGGTTACAGGGCAAAGTTTTATCGCCAAGAGCTTTTTTGAGATGTGTATTTGCAGGGGGCGGCAGGGGGGGTCATGAGTCCAAAATGTTGGAAACAATGGCAGGGACGCGTTCTTCCTAACTTTAACAACACACACAGTACATAAAATGGCCTATAATTAATTATAGGAGGCAATTTTAGAGGAGTTTTTCGGTGATTTATTAATTAGCCTTATAGAATGAATGGCAGCCGCGATCGTAGTCGTAATTGTATGTAGTCAAATGGAGTACCTCGATCCATTCTAATGCCGTTGTTTTCCATTGTGCTGTACTAATGTTTTGAACTGATGACCCCCCCTGCCGCCCCCCCTGCAAGTACACGTCTCAAAAAAGCTCTTGGCGACAAAACTTTGCCCTGTAACCATAGTACTATGTATGCACCTCATTAGCAATCGACCGCACCAAAAACACACCCAGTAACGGCACCACCGATACAGACTAGCCGGCTTGGCGCCCGCTGGTGGCGGCTTGGCGCGGTTCAGCTTTGCTACCAGTTGTGGCTCATGTCACTGGAGCGGAAAGACCTATGCTTCAAGGAAGTGGAAAGTCAATTGCCTACAAAGCAGCCTGTCTGCGAAACAGTCCGGCAGGGCCGGAGAGCCACGGGCAAGAAAACCAGACGCAAACGGGCCTCTTTTTTCCTTTTTTTTTTCCCTTTGGAAACAAACGCGAGCTTGTCTTATCTCTGCGCGAGGCGATGCTGTCGTTCCTCACGCCCCCCCTTGCAGCATATACATAGTGTATGCACGTACGATCGTAGATCTGGTTTCTTTGACGCAAAAAATAGATCTGCACAACAGCTTTGCCTTGCGCATGATGGGTGATGTCAAGCGATGGTTAGGCAAGAGTGGACGAGAGAGAGAGAGAGAGAGACGTTCTAGGATCTCGGAAATTAAAGACATGCCTAGTTATAGTCTCTGGTATTTATTACCTCCGGGGGGGGGTTTGGACAAAGCGGGACTCGGGGCCAGATGGATGTGTCCTGCTGTTTCGTCCCCGCTCAGACCATCTAGCTGCTGTTGGTTATACATACTAGTTACTATACGCCCCACCACCGCGCGGTGGTGGTGGTGCTTCTAGCGGTCAGTGCATGGCTTGCCTGCCCGCTTGCTGGATAGGATCCCGGTGCCGAGCCGGGCCCATCATCGCTAATGAAGGTTCAAAACCATGGCCCGTACATAGTCGTCGTGGGAATGTTTTTTTCTGGTCCACTTGCCATAGATGCGTAGCTTCTTGCGCAGTGCTGTGATGGATCGATTTGTTGAGAGTCGTGATACTTGTACAGTAACTAACTAGTTCATATCGACATGCCAGAGAGGGAAGAGAGAGGATTGTTCGTAAGCCAGGCCGGGCTGTGGCATACTTTGATTCTTCTAGCTAATCTTATTTCTGCCCCTCATCCAATCTCTTGGTTCGTGAACTTTTGCAAGAGTAGCTGCACGTGGAGACAGGGGCAAGTCGGCAGAATGACGCTGTACTCTCTCGACTTTTTTTTTTTGATTTTTTTTTCTTTCTCACTCTTCTTCTTAACGCTCATGCAACTAGTTGGTAGCTACATAGTTGGCTAATTAGTTAGTTAGTTTGGTCTTGGTCGTGCGCGCGCGCGTGCGTCCGCTGCTTCCCAAAATGGTCTCGGAAAGTTTTTCTTCCCGGGCGTCGTAGGGCAGTTTCGGAACATTTTCGTTAGCCCGCTCTCTCCAGTAAGGGGGGGGGGGGGGGGGGTTTTGTTTTTTTCACCCCGTGTCGCATCACGTGTGTGTGTGTGTGTGTGTGTGCTGCTGCCCATGCGGTGGGGATCAATATATGTTACAACATTTGTGTATAATAACTGACGCAGCTGGAATGCTGGCGAGTTCAAGTGCACACAAATTCCGGCAAATGCTTTCGACCGACCGACCATCCCGATATGGGCCAAAGGCAGCGGAGTTTTTTTTTTTTTTTTCCGTTCGTCGTCGCATTGCCGATGAGATGTATCCATGTCCCAGAATAGGAAAGCGCGTGCGGGGTGCAACGAGGGTGTTCTTGAAAAAGCCAGGAAGAAAGTCCGGGAGGCCGGACGGCGAACAGGACTTTAAGGAGTTCTAGGAAAAGTTCCATGTTCTTTTTTCCGGTTCCCTTTCAGATTCGCAACGCTGCGACGGGGCTGGTCTGAGGGCGCGGGGACGATGATTGCGGGCAGTCGGACGGGGCAAGTGGTGCTGCCGCAATGGAAATTGCTGGAAGGGGTGTTACCCTGTGTCGTGTTTGGATCCAGAGGGTATATTTGTGACGAGGTTCATGGTAACTATTATGTACGTTACGTTTGGAGGCCATGGCAATGTTCAGCGTTCAATATGAGGGGGAGAGAGAGAGAGAGAGAAGAGAGATACGAAGTACGGAAGGAAGAAAAGGAATAACAAGGTTCTCGAAGAGAGGAAGCTTGGAGTTTCTTTGTATACGCCTTCTCCGCTGGTCAGGTGGATGGATGGGCGCTATGGGGTCAAGGACAGAACGCATCTTTATTTCGTAGGTGAATGAATACCTTTGATGTCATTTCCAAAGCCACCCCCGGTGTGGAAGGCTTATTTGTCGGCCCAAACGCACCTACTATAGTCCCCCGGGCCTAATGACTGTAGTGACTGGAAGCCGGCGAGCGTGCTCTTGACGCCAAATGTGGGCGTCACAAACAGAAAATCGCAGTCATTTCAGATAAGTTGGACAGCACCCCGGAGAACAAGAGAGGGGAACTCGGGCATCTTTTTCACCACATGCAAGAAGCTCCCCCCGGAGCTGCTGAGAATGGCCGCCACCGTCTGCATGGGTCCGCGACAACTTGTAACCGGTGTGTTACGATGCTTTGATGCCACGTCTGGAATACGGAAACAAAGTTCTTTCCACCTCAGGAAACATTATCCTTCAGTTCTCAAAATAGCAGAAAGGAATCTTAGGAGACCAGGACACGAAGAGGGTGGGTGGAACTTTTGGGGTCAGCTCGATTTTCTCTACCATGCGCCAATTTTCAGACACCGCGCCGCTTGTCCACGTCTTTCTATCCGTAGAGGGTATCTAGCTACAACAGGACTTGGATCTGGGGTTTTGTTTTTTGGGGGAACAGGTGCCTCTTTGCTTACTTGTTCCTTCCTTTTGTTTGCAGTATAGCTGCTTATGTTGTCTTGTATGAGTTATTCCGATTCCGCTGATTTCTAGGGACCTGCCAATAAGACAAGTCAGCCCTGGTGCAGCTTGTCACTAACCAGGCATATATTTAATGCCCTAGTTGCTCGTTCAGTAGCTTCATGAATCATGCATGGCTAGCAAAAGGCAGCGCTATGCCTCTACCACCATGTTAAGTGGTTGATAAAATAGACGGGAAACTTTTGCCTGTGTACAGCCGTTCGACTGGTGCCTCCAGTAATATTTCAAGTAATGCTTGTAGCCAAAATTAATCACGCAAATCATCTTCTAAAGTGTTGCTTTGCCGGAGCCGGCATAGAGGTGTTTAATGTTAAACAAGATCCGCAGGATTTCCGCTTATTTTGTTGGCTTCTTCTGACAGAAATACGACAGCTCGTCGATTCTAAAATTAATAAATCACGGCATAGCTAAAACTGTGCAATTCTTCCCCTAATAGGCATACGTGCTCTCGCGCAGTATATATATACAACAGAGAATCCACCCTTTGTTTACCAGTTATTATCATCATCCACCATATAGTACGCACGCGATCCGGTACTCACAGGCTGCCGCAAGCCTTTCGACAACATGCAGGAACAACCCAATACGTGGTCAGTACTCTCTGCCGTGACGGCCTCTGACCGTCGTTTTCGACCAGCCAACATTCCGTCTACCCTCATCCTTCTCGCAAGCTTGAGGATATCCCTAGTCGCTTGACCATCACCATCATCCCGGCTATCATTGCAGAGCGCATGCCGGCTCAGCTGCTTCCCTTGCGCAACCCTTGAATCCACAATAAGTCGTTCAACTTGCGCTCGGGCTAGTAGTGTCGGGCCATCTGATGAACTCGTACCATCCGGAGTTCTTGTCCGGAAGAAACTAGGCCCCCAAGTTTCTCCAACCACCTGAGTCAACTTCAGACCGTGACCTTGATCGTCTTCGCTCTCCTCATTTGCTTGCATCTCCTTCCAGGCCTTCTCAAGCTTTAGATCCTCTATTTCAACCATCCCGTCGTCTACCAGCACCGCCGCGGCGATGTCGCTTAGGTGAACATCTTGTCCCGCAATCTCGGCTCGCATAGTAGCCTTCCTCTCGGGCAGGAAGGAGCAGCGATCTACCACGTCCCAGACACCTTCGCCTTGTCCTTTTCCAGGGGCACTCGCTGCCACTCCTTGATTCTGTCCTTTGAGGCCATCTAAAATCCAGTTCACAACCGTACCGACACCATCCTCACCCTCTGCGTCATGCCAAGTAACCCCGTCTCTTGCCTTTCCTTTCCTTCCACTAATCTTCTCACCCAGCAACCTTGCCCTCTCCCGTGCCGCAGGCGCCATGGCCTCATCAACAAGTCTCTCCAAACACCCAGGATCCAAGGCATCGGCAGTGCTAAGCCAAGCGCCGCCCACAGTAATCTTGTCGTCCGGCATCACCCCAGCCCCGGCAGCCGCAAGCCTTTCGGCCCACCACTTCTCGGTGGGGGATAAGGGAAGGTATATCCCCGGCTTTCCCATCGACGCGATCTCAAACCCCAGCATACCGTCAGCGTTAGCGTCGTTGCGGTCGCCGTCGCCAACGCACATCACGGCGGCACTGACTTTGCTCGCTATCCAGCTCACGGGAGGAGACTCGGACGGGTTTACGATTAGAAAGACTTCCCCATGTGGCGCAGCGGTGCGAGGAGCAGCAGAGGCTTCGACTTTCCTGTCGGTAAAAGCTCGGGCGACAGCCAAGACCATGTTCTCGTCCGTGGCGCGCGAAATATCTATGACGAGTGCTCGGTTGGTCGACTTGGCGATGAATGACTCTAGCTTGGCCGACGCAGTTCTATGCGCGGTGGAAGGATTTGCTCGCGCTGGAGCGTTGACAGCAAGGTATAAAGCGTCCAGGTTGCGGTGCAAGAATGACTGGAGCCCTGGCGATGGTCTGTGTGGCCTTTCTGGACTTGGCCGTCGCGGATAATGGGTGCTGGGAGAAGAGGAAGGACTAGGCAAGCCCATGAGAAGATGAGCACCTTCGTAGTCCCTTGGAAAGAGCGCGGGTGAACACATGAAAGCAGTGGGGATATTCCGGGAGTGGTTTCTGCTGGTAGTGGCAGTCCCCATGCCCATACTATTCAAGCCAACATGTTCCCGGAACTCGCTGATCACATCTTGATGCTCACTCCACACGGCAGTCTCAACTAGGGAATACGATAGCTTGTTTGCCATTCCTTCATCTACGTCACCGTCCAAGCAAATATCTGCGAGAGGGTGGGGGAAGTGTCGTGTCGGTGTGGTGGATGGCGTCCTATATCTTGTCAGCAAGGATATTCACGCCTGCGCCGCGAGTAAGGGTATGAGCTCACATTGAAACCCGCACCAACCTCACACCCAGGGCTTCAGCCAGGATATTTCCAACCAGTGTCATGGGGGCGGAAACAATGAGATCAGGGACGAATATGTCGTTGCCACCACCGCCCCCAAGGCTATCCCAAGACCCCCACAAGATCTCTTTGAAGTACTCCCTATTCTCCACTCTCTGGACGTCGCTACAACCAACCTTGGGCACTCGCCCCATTTTCGTCCCAACTGCACAGAAGCCTGCCCCAGTCAACTCGGCCATGTCCTTGTAGGCCGGGGAAGAAAGGATACGGACGCGATGACCATGGAATCGAAGGACCTTGCCTACGCGGACCAATCCTTCAATTTCTCGGTGTGAGCCCCCTAGCGCGAGAACCGCGATGTTCATGGCCGGAACTCCGTCATTTCTTCCGGTTCGAGTCGTAGAGGGTGATGGTTCTGTAGACTTCGGCGTCCTTTTCCGTGATCCGTACCTCTCCCGTACCCATCCCCCGTCACCGTTAGGCTTTTCATACCGAGTGCTAGTTGATGATCTCCCACAATCTTTTCCAGGGCCGCGATGACAAGGGAAGCTTCGAAGTTGTGAAATCGGTACCCATTTCCCCTTTTCTATGCTTGCCCATCCCCAAGAAACCTTGGTCTTCTCATCCGCCGATTTCCTAGTCTTTTTGAGCCCTAGGATGGCGGACGTAGTAGAAGCAGGTTCGTGCTTGTGACGTGGCCCCGCTTTTGAGGTCAGGGCCTTTCGCACCAATATCATAAATCGGCCGTCCTCCCGAGGTTTCAGCTCGACCGTAACCTCGTTGTCTTCGAGAAAAAGGGTCCTTGGGCCCGTCGGATGAATGGCGCTCGGGAGTGGCGGAGTGAGCGCGGGAGGCGGAGGAGAATACGGCAGAAGTAAGCAAGAGAAGTTGGGGAGAGAAGGAGGGAGAAGAGGAGGACCAGGAAGACGAGATGGAAGCGGTGGCGGTAGTGGCGGCGGTTGAGGTGATAGGCGGGTTGTAGACAGCGATCTGGTGTTGAAAAACGAGATTAAATCACTGTCCTGGAAGCTTCGAGTGGAAGCCGAGTCCGAGTCGAGCGTCCGGGGGGTGAGAATTGCCGGGTCGCCATCAGAATCCCAGTCCGATTCCCATAGGTCTTGGCTTGGCGACCTATGGCTCCGTGACTGTTCTGAAATTTCCATTTCAGACAGAGTCGTGCTGCGTTGTAACATCCCGTAGCCGGAAAAGCTATCGATGATCAACGACAAGTAAAATGTGTTTCCCGTGTTGTTTAAGTTGCGCGCCTGCAACAAAGCGAACTGGAGGCCGATTGCTAGAGAAGATTTAGAATAGAGGAAACGAAGTCTTGAGGATGGATGCGGACGCTCTCGTTACATATTCACATAACAGCAGCTGGTGCCTATCGTGGTTCGGGGGGAAATGCGCCGCCTACGAAGCTGGGGAAGGCTGGTTCGACAGCGGAGAAAGGTAGGCACCGAGATAAGAAAGGAATGCGCGTCCCAATGTAGCTATTGCGATGCCTGTAGCCATCTTCATCAGCCAGCCAGCAGCCCTACATCTCGAGGCAGCCTGCTGTCGGCTACCATTGGTGCCAAGACCCGCCAAGAGGCGGCGTCGCGGTTGCCTGCGCGGAGGGCTATTCCGTCAAGAAATGGACCCAACCTCCGGGTGCCTGATCGGGTCTTTATTTTCATCATGTCCGGTGTCCACGAGGCTCGGCTCTCCGGCAAGAGTTGGTACCGGACCGGAGCCGGATGCGGGAATTGTGGGTCTTAGGGGCCCGTCCTTGGCATGATGAATACATTCGGCCCGGGGCTCAGTGCTCCTCGCAGGATGTCTCTCTGATGTTCGGTGTGCCGCATCCTTGCCAGGCGGCGGGTATCTCGCCAATCGAGACGGACGGGAAGAATAGATTGGGCAAATGGCCCCTTCAAACCCCTGAGAGAGAGGATCGTGCAGTCGGGGGAAAGTCCTCCAAGTGGCAGTTTGTTTATGGTGTTCGGCGGGGCTTGCTCATGGATGGTGCAGGATGACTTTTGCAGGAAAAGTCCTGAAACACATTTTGCCAGATCTACAAACCCCGTTTCAGCTGTAGCCCTGCGGCTGCTATTCTGGGCATCTTTTCAGCAGTTTGAGTCTCTTTTGCATCTGCCGTCAGCAGCAGGCGACTAAATCACACAGCTGGCCACGTTTCCACCACCATCAGAATCAAATCATGGGGCTGGATATGGGGGATCGCCGTCCTGGATATCTCTCCCTTCTCCTACGGCTAATGAATGCAGGCTCTTGTTTCTCGTCTGAAATCATTCGCCTGGCCAGGCCGATTCTGCAGGCCCCGTCCGTACCTTGCATATTAGGGATCCATCCGAGCCAACGGGGTCGAGCCGCCCACGGATTCGAAATCGAGAGGGTCTCTTCTCCCTCGCTGCCGATGCAGGAGAGCTTGATCGCAGACGTTTCGTTCAATACACGAAAACTGTTCAGTTGTCCCTCTTCTTCGTCCTAATCGCTGATCCGCCGGGAGGTGACTTTTTCTGATAGGACCGTGGTTTTAAGTGACTGTCTCGCCGACTTGCCGACTTGCCGACTTGCCACCATCTACACACATACGTCCTCCTATGCAGGAGGTATATCTTCTGCTGCTCGCTCGAGGCCTCACAGCATGCACTCCTGGAAACATCCTAAGGGGCAATCCCCCGGCTGGGGCAGCTGATCCCGTCAAGAACGAACCGCTGCCCCCCTGCGAATCTCGTGCTCCTGATCTAAAAGTCCGGGGAAAACTTGATTCTAGATTCATGTATAAGCTTGCTTGGAGATGATGGTCGATCTATTCATGCCGGCCGCCGCAGCGCATCGTTCTAGAAGCATACGGGCTTGCAAATTCCCATGCGAACGCTGTAATTTTGCCCTGCTTGAGCAGAGAAATACTGTGGCTGGTGGTTTGATATCGACATGTATGACAAGTCCATCGGGTCGGCGTCTCCAATACCCTGGGACTAGTTAGCTTAACCATATTTTTTGCCTCTTTTTGCCAGTTCTTTCCTCTAGCATGCTAGGTGGCCCCCGCCGCCTCCCTTAGTCTGAACGAAGAGCGGACCAGATATGGTGCTATGAAAGCTGTACAAGAGCGACAAAACAGGTGTTTCTGACACATATCAGAGCTATGCCTCCGCCGGCGGTTTTAACCACCAAGTGTGGAACAGCTTTCCTTATTTTACGTAGAGGTCGAACAAGATACTTTCTTTCTCAGGGAATTGTTTCTCGTATCAAGATAGCCAAACCGAAGCCGCGGACAAGCCCCGCCATTCAACTCCAACTCAAACCTAGGTGTTTGAGTGCACCCTGATCACTGGTTAGTGGGTTAGTAGCCAATAAACGAGGCTGGACGCATTGCCTTATCAGTCCAAAGGGAACTTGTAGTCTCAGACAGCTGAGCCATATTTCCTCGCCTGTGTGCTTCTAGGTCGCGTGAGGTAACATCCTGTCTGGGAACTGGAGCTACTCAGGAATCAATACTTGGACCCAGACGGAACCCCCAAAACCTGGTATCCATACGGACGGGGAAAGCTCTCGGTAGGCTCAACATGAGCAGCGAAGTCCAAGTTAAGCTCATGAAAATCTTGACAGGACGAGACACCGAGCTAGCGAGTCCTATATCGCGATCCGGCCTCGTTCTTCTTTTATCTGCAAAGAAGATGCGTAGGCAGGTTTGCCCGCTGAATGACCTTGAAAGGCGATCCCAGATTTGGGTACGGGAGACACCAGATTGCCAGACTAGCGATCTCCTACATAGCACTGATTGGACGCTTGCTTTTGACGATGTGGAACGGCCCAGGAGAACAGCCTCCAATGATGGAGATGTTCCGAGATTGGACATGTCTTGCATGGTGTAATAAATAGCCCGTTTTCTTTGCGTTGCGAATTGCGACCAAGTCACGGTCTCAGCGCGACGAGCACGTGAATGGTTGCGAGGCGGGTTTTTCATTATGCGCTGCACACAGTATGACGCTCTTGGACCTCGGCACGAATCAGGTTCTTTCTTCCACCGGTCGGCCGCCCTTGGGGATACCCCGCAAGATTACCTGCATTAGTCAGGGCAAAAGACACACACAGGGTCAAATATACCACAGTATTCCGCCATTGGGCGGCATGTCGGGCTTTTGCTGCTGGTTGATTTCGTACAGGAAGGGCGGTGGACTGTCTGATTCCCCATCGCACATTTCGACCTAGCAATCCAGTGAGAGAAGATGTCGGCTTGAGCCTTGATTTTGTGACGTGCGTGGCATCCACGACTGTGGAAGAATGCGAGCAGTAAGAGATCACAACATAACGCTGACGGTCACACCGCTTGTCCTGAACTTGAGGGGGCATCAATGCACGTGGGGGAGACTTGGGGTGTCACTTTTTGTCGTGGAGGGGCGTCGATCCAACCAACAAGCAAGTCGGGCCTCAAAACGATGGAACATGTATTCTATGCCTTGGGAGGTTCAAGTTTTGGCGACAGAGTTGCTTTTCGGAGCCGGGACCATTGCAGAGGTTCCCGGGTTCCGGCATGCGGTCGGCACTCGGTTTCGCCGTTGTTTCCCCAAGCGCTCAGAGGCTCGTTTGGGAAATGCCACAGCTCGCCACCATTGGCCATCGAATTCGGCCCAAAAGCTTCTCACACTTAGGGAAGGAAATGAAATCCTAGCTTGACTCGGGACGGTGACGAGCATGACCGCTGCAATGGATCGTCTTGTGCTCATTGTGTTTGCCATCGCCTGTGGCTGCTGCCGCCTTGACTCGAGACCTGGCCACGTTGTCTCACCGTCTTGCTTGAAGTTGCCGATTCGCTGACAGCATGTTTCCATCTTGTCTGCCAACGGCGCCGTCAGTGCGTCACAGTACAAAAGCTAGGAAAGTCAAGACTTCGAGTCGTGCTTGGGGGCTAAAAAGAAGCTTAAAGGCTAAGTTTTGATGATAGTTCAGACTGCATGCATTGGAAGGAAAGACTGCGGCGGTACGATTGTCCACAAAAGAATAATTCGCGATGACCGAGCGGCCGGCTAGTCTGTGCTACAATGCAAAATATACTTCATAGGGCACTGTACTGTATCGACTTTTTTGGCCCGCCATTGCGCGGGGTTTTCGCAGCGCCGGCTATATCGGGATCGACACTGAAGAATGTATCTGAGGCTTTCTACCACGAGCACTCCAATTTCCAGGGCAAGCGATAGATCGTGCCAAGAAGCCTTTCATAGTACGGACTGACGAGGAATCCAGGAAATGCAAAACAACATCTCTCAAGGGCAGGCAAGAATCGCTTCCTCCTCTGTCCCGCCTTCGCAAGGGTTGCACATGCCCAGATGTTAGCGAGACATACCATCATACATACTTGAATCCCGTGGATGGTCGTACAGTACCTACAAATGATATCTGCAGCAGCGGACGCCAGTGTGAGGCACAAGCCTGAGCCAAAACACACCTTCGTCAACCTCACCCCAATATCACTAATGATACCAAGATCAGAAAGCTTGTGGAGAACGGTCGAAAAACAAAGCTCATGGAAGGCCGCTCTACCGAGACAAACCTAGAGGCTTGGTTCTACTGCGGGGTAAGGGGGATGTTACTAGCACCAGCAATCCCTGGTCGATATACCAACTCGAGCGAGAGTCATATCCCTATACCCACGCATTGCTGTGAATGAGATGGAGATGAAACACAAGTCGGTATGTAGGAGGGTGGGTTACAGGATCTACAGTAGTTGTAAATAACCCATATCAAGCGGTTTATTTCACAGCAGAATACCTGCTACAGTATGTATTCAATATCCATGTGAGACCTGTGTGGCCGCTAGAGGAGTGTTCCTGCAGAAGTCACCCACCCTCTCCTGCAGGACACAGGAGCAGTGTGCCTTATCAGCTCCTTGAGGGCACAGGCCAAGAACAGGAGGGAAGTGCATTCTGGATATCCTCGAACTGACGGAATCGGATGGATGTGGGAGAAACAAAGAATCGGACATTTGCACCACCAATGGGCTTGTATCGCCATCATGGATTCACGCAAGAAAAAAGGTACTTCCTCGGGCGGAAATACGTGCCTTCCCTTGTCAAATGAGCTTTTTTGAAATCAAAGAAGTAATATTGAAGCCGATTCTCGCGGTTAGCCATTTAAAAATCACCAAACCGCCCATCTCTTGGTGGCGTTTCATTGGGCAGACATGGAGTAGCCCGGTCGCTAACCCCTGGGAGCAAGACTTTAATGAGGATGGACTATGAATCTAGGGTGTGGGATAATAAAGATTGCGTGGGATGGGTACGTGTTATGTTGGTGTGACATCCATGTTGCATTAACAAATTCCACCACGGGATGCTTTTTCAACTGGGCTGTTTCGCATCTGGCCGCCCACCCGCGAACACCCCTTCACAATCACTACGAATGCATACATACGTACTTCCCTGGACGAATGACGCCGTACTCTTTCTTTCTTGGAGGCCCCATCTTGCCATCTTGCCATCTCATCGTGCTACTCCCTTAGGTTTGGGCGCATAACGACATGTCTGACGTGAGATTATTTTGAGTGTCACTTTTGACCTTTGACGGCAACATTGGGACACTAAGGGTCCCTTCCGTCATCTCTGGAGAACCAGGAAACTACCACCAGACGATGCAGACTGTAACTTACTTACACAGGAGTACTTTAGCTGTTAGCGTTTGATAAAGGCTGCTAGGAACATAGACCGCCACAAGAAGTGAGATGCAACTTGTGCGCCTTCCTGCACCAGAATGTCACGGTGGTTCGCGCCTCTTCAGCGGTAGACCACTGTGGTTGAAGCCTGGAAGGAGCTAATCACTCCCCGCAAGGCAGCGGCCAACCAGAAGGGCAAAGGAAGCTATGTACCTACAATTAGTTTACAACGGGGTAGATGTAACAACGGCAGATTGATGCAAGCACTCTTGACTGGGGGTGTGTGAATATGCACAATACGACCAATTCTCGACAAGATATCAGCGGAACTCTCTCTGCTTTTTTCTGTGCCCAGTCCAACCTCTCCCGGGCTCGAACACCACCTTCCTTTTCATCTTTCTGACATAGTCTTCCCAATCGCTACTTCACTTTTTATTTTATGTAACTCATGGAGGGCAGTCGTTGTTTATAGCCCTGGAAACATCCAAGGGGGGAAATCATTTAAAGGGCAGCATCGAGCTAAGGGAGCGATCGCCGGTCTAGACTCTGTATGAAGCCACAAAACAAGCACCAAACGACCCCCAGGATTCGCCCCTCCTCACCCATCCGCTCTCCAGGCCAAACGCAATAATAATCATATGCGACGGCAATCAGGGTCATCCAGGCATCTCGAAACCACAGACCCTCCTCTTCATCCTACCACAAGGGCGTTGATGACAGCCGGGGAGTACCAAGCACCAAGCAAGCACACAATACCAAAAAAAGCACACACAGCACACACCCCAACCGGCAGCACCATTCTCGACACTGCAACTACCAGGAACCGTCCGTACCTGGTAGTCAATCAATTGCACGCCCATCCATCCATCCACCCACCCACACATGCACACATGCACACATACAACACAATACACGGCAATTTTGGAATTCAACACTCGCCCGGGACGGGATTTCTCGCACCGTCCAACCCTCTCTTTCTGACAACGCAGGAGGCAAAAGAAGCAGACGCGTACTGCAAGCCGCAGTGCGAAAGCAGCCAGTAACAATCGTCAAGCAGGAAGCCCTGTATCCCTGGCACGGCAGACGTGGACGAAGATTCTCCCAAAAGTCCCAAATCCCTAGGCTTTCCCATCCCAGCTCGCCCAGACAGGTGGTGTATCTGTTATTGGGCTACTCTATTAATCCCATTAATTCCGTGCGGCCCTCGTTGAATCACCACTTGCATTGTGGACCATGTCGCAGACTATGCCAGGTCTGTCAGACGCTGAAAAACATCCTCCATCGCCTATCCACTCTCTCCACAACTCGGTCTCATCAACTTCCTCATCATCCCTCCACCAGTATCAGCAGCAGTACGACCGACCTCTCCAGGACAGCCCGACGATAGGGCGTGTTCACATCCACGCTGATACTTCTTCCGATCCTCATTCCTCCTCGTCGTCCCCCTCGCCTCCCACGAACCCAGTCACTCTGACGGTTGGAAGGTATGTTTATGTTCCATTGCTTCACACTCTTCTGATCCCTAGCTACCACCAGCACCACCATATTCGGTGGAAGGGGTATGGTGTCCTACCCTCATGCCTACATACACCTTTCGGTGGTGACGGCAGCTCGGGCGTTTGCTACATGCATGGATGGCTGGTTTTGGGGATGGATGGGGCTGGCATTCCATTCTCGCTTCGAAGACTCCGAACGAGGCATCACCACCTTTAGGAATATGAATCGCCCTCACAATTGGCAGACAGAACGGAAAGGCACACTCTACAACTGTCAAACGTTACTGTTCTGGAGTCTCGTTGAGGAATTGCCCTATGAGGATGCCTCTCTTCCCTCGCCGTCTTGGCCCCTTCTCCTCCCATGCCTCCCCATCTTGTCACACTCACTCTGTTTAAACCCCTGCCCTGCCTGCATCTGTACAACCTCCGCCGTGAATCATGGCCACCCACTGATCCCAATTCCACGCACCCTAATAGACACCTGCGGAAACCCATTCCTTCACCACTGCACACGACTACTGCAGTGTCTCCCCCATCAAGCGCCAGTCCGACCAAGTCCGACTTTTCCTCCATCGCCCATGACCAACGAGATCCGTCTCGTCACCACCATTACGGACAACACGCACCCCTAACACCCGTCTTCCCAACATCAACCTCGGGACAGACACAAGAGAAGCCGCGCTCCTCCTCATCACAGAACCTTTTTTCCAGTGCCGGCCAAAACGCTCCGACTGTTCCCGAACAAACAGTGCTCGACTTAGATTTCGACGACAGTCTGACGACGGATTCGTCGCCCGAACAGCATCACCTTCAACCGAAAAAGGCGTTTGGGTTGGTAATACCTTTTCCTCTATAATCTGCGACGCCTATGACGTCTCGGGGCTGTAGAGCTAGTGACGAAATTACGATTGAATTCCGCATAGCTCAAGTTCAGCCCAGAGACACCACTCGAGCTTGCTTTACAAAATATTGTGCTGACAAGTTTACAGTCCACGTCTTTCTTCATTGTTGTTACCCCTACAACCATCCACGAATGCCATCCGTTATTCACCCGAGCCTGCAATAGCGAACAAGCCTCTCGCAGGCTCCCCGAACATTCCGATGGCCGGCCCTCCTGCAGTAGTTAAGATGGAGGGCAAAGGGGCTCCCCGAAACTCGTCCATCGACTCCGCAATATCGGCAATCAGCTCAAGAACGCATTCCCACAAGGACTCGCAAGACAGCATTGCGGGATCTCAAGATGTGACACATTTGATCAAGACGGCCGGGAGCCCGGAGGCAGTTATCCAATACCTGCTCCGCGAGAAGCAGTCGCAGAACACGCAGAACACGCAGCTTTGGAGGCTGGTGGACAAGCAAAGAGCCATGATTTTGGGCCTCAACAAGGACCTGGAACGGGCATTGAAAGACAAGGAAAAGTACCGGAAAAAGCTAAAAGAGGTCATGTCTGCCCAAGATACACCCAGGCTGTCCAATCACTTCGCGTCTGCACGTGAGGGGCTGCCTACTATTGCACGGGTGGATGTTGATGCCCCGAAAGGCTCCGCTGCGGCGGTGCCCGACTCGCCCAACCCAGACATTGACAGCGCCAAGGCGTCTCCCATCGACGTCAGCATGGCGCCCTATCCTATCACGCCTCCGGCTGACCAGGTAAGCGGCCCTCCGTCGGCCGTCGGAGAGCTACTTGACCCCTCACACTCGATGCCCAAGCCGGCAGAGCACGCATACGACAAGTATGACGCCGAGGAAGAGGAGAGGAAGGCAAGCAGGGTGGAGGACGAAAAGAAGCAAGCAATGAACAAGGATCTCCCCTTCAATGTGGGTCTTCCTCCGTCACGCAGCTTGCCGAGTGAGCCTCCACGCATGCCTCCACCCAATCCCCCAACGGGACCCCCAGAGACATCGCCAAAGACGGATGGAATTTCGCAGTTTCCGCCGCCGCCCGCTCCACCCCCAAGGAAGCCTCCTCCAGCTCCGCTTCAGCTGGACAAGTCGAAGCAGGAGCCCGAGGAGGAGGATTCTGACTCCGACTTTGACAGTCTTCTGGAAGTAACCGAGATTGACCAGGACAAGAGAGGCAGGAGAAGGACACGAGAAGAAGATGACAAGGAACGTGCCATCCTCGCTCTGAAGGAGGCCGAAGCAAGGAGCTTGTCCAAAAAGAGCAAGGGGAGCCAGAAGGGCACTCCAATCGTACAGGACCTACCTGCCAGCCCCAGAAGCATCGCACAACCCGTTCACGCAGAGACGGTCACCGCGTCCCTTGCGGGCATCCTCAGCGGAGGTGATATCCGAACCCAAACTCTCAATGCTCCAGCTGCCGGCGCGTCGCACGGTCTGCCAGCTAGTCCAAGGCCCATGGGCGGCGTTGGGTCACCGATGCACTCCCCGCCCTTGTCTCCTCGTGGGATGAATGCCTTCACTGGTCCTCTGTCACCCAGGCCGCCCCGTGCTCCTATTCCGCTCCCACCCAACACCCCTCTCTCCACCCCATCCCCCGTCAAGGATGCCTCCAACTTCACGTCGCCGCAGCCACTCAACATCACAACAGACATGATCATGCCTACTATTGTCGCGCCGCCTAGCTCACCCCCGTCTCGGGATAGTCCATCCGAGCGACGACGTATCATCTTTAAGGGTTTGGTAACGGACGAGTATCCCGACCTGCTTCTGCCTCCGAATGCCCTGCCGTCAGTTGATGTCCGTGTTGCATCGAGCCGCATGAAGCCGTCCCGTGCTAGCATGCTGTCTCTCACCCAACTTGAGGAGGACCCCGTCTTCACGCTCGCCATCTCTTCTCGGGCTGACCGAGGCGAACTTTGGCGGGTCGAGAAGGATTCCGTTTCTTTGGCCAAGCTGGACCAGAGGCTAAAGCAGTGTCCTGCATTTACTACCAAGAGCGTTGATCGATCACTATTCAGCGGTCATTCTCCTGCAAAACTAGATGCAAGGCGTACCGCGTTGGATGCTTACCTCGCTGAGTTACTCGACAGTCCACTAGATACTGCTACGGCTCTCGAGTTCTGCAGATACCTGTCAACCAACACTCTGCCTCCGAATTCGGACGAGACGCTTCCCCCAGAACCAGGCAGGGAAACTATACAGAAGATTGGGCCCGGAGGTCGTGCTTTGCGAAGTGGATACCTTACCAAGCGTGGCAAGAACTTTGGTGGCTGGAAAGCCCGGTTCTTTGTTCTAGACGGACCGCAGCTCAAGTACTTTGATGGGCTCGGCGGTCCCCATCTGGGCACCATCAAGCTGTTGAGTGCCCAGATTGGCAAACAGTCGAACCCGTCCGAGGGAAATGGCTCTCCTGCCCGTCCTGGTGATGATGAAAATCAGTACAGACATGCCTTCTTGATTCTCGAGCCCAAGAAGAAGGACTCCTCTAGCCATGTCAAGCACGTGCTCTGCGCCGAAAGCGACAAGGAGCGAGACCAGTGGGTGGATGCCCTGCTCCAATGGACTGATTACCGAGACCCGGAGGAGGAAGAGCGTGCGCACAAGGGCAGTAATTCACATGACCATGACAAGCCTGTGGCGAAGAAGAAGCGTACCGATAAGGGCCGTCAAATGTCGGACAGCTCGGATGCGCTCATTGCCATGAGCTACGACACCACCAAGCAGGGCGACCTCCCGACGAGGGAAGGGGCAGCAGCAAGGCCGAAGACGGCAAACGGTCCAGACACCTTCAGCGAAACGATGCATTCACAAGCATACAACATTTCAGCGCCGCGGGATCCCCAGGTGATTTCAGACGCCGGGATGTGGGGAAGTAAGACGGGTGGTCTCCAAGCCCCAACAATGGAGGAGAAGAAGGCGCGGAAGCGGAGCTTCTTTGGATTTGGACCCAAGACAAGGTCGTCCAGCGATGTCCAGGATCCACTCTTCGACAATAGCCCATCTGGAGGAGCTGCAGCACCCGAATCTCGAGGTCCTCCTCGCCAGGTATTTGGCGCACCGCTCGCCGATGCCGTGAGGTACAACGGTCCTGTCGACGTCAAGGTACCCCTGCCCGCAGTCGTGTATCGCTGCATCCAGTATCTCGATGCCAAGGGTGCTCTGGGCGAGGAGGGAATCTTCCGACTGAGTGGCTCGAGCGTTGTCATCAAGGGGCTGAAGGATAGGTTTAACACGGAGGGTGACATCAACCTTCTCAACGATGAAGCCTATCACGACATTCATGCTGTCGCCTCGCTTCTGAAGCTGTACCTTCGCGAGCTTCCCACCACCATACTAACCCGCGACTTGCATATGCAGTTCCTCTCCATCACGGAGATGCGCGATCACCGCGAAAAGATTGCGGCCTTGTCGGAGCTTGTAGAGCGACTGCCTCAGGCCAACGGCACCCTGCTCAAGTACCTCATTGCCTTCCTCATCAAGATCATCAACAACGCCGACAGGAACAAGATGACGGTACGCAACGTGGGCATTGTATTCTCGCCAACGCTCAATATTCCCAACCCCGTGTTCGCCATGTTGCTGCAGAACTACGAGGGCATCTTTGGAATCGACCCGGAGCAGTATGAACTGCCTTCGCCAGTTTCCGACAACGACTCGCACAGCCAAAGCCGACCCTCGTTTGATCGAAACCCACAACGACCTTCGACGGCCTCTAATTCGCCGTCGCGGCAAAGGCTGATGGAGGCCATGGCAGAAAGGCAGAGAGGTGAAAGTCGGACTGGCAGCACCCCTACTCCGCCGCCAGTTGTGAACATAGCAGCGTCTCGTTCCTCGCCCACACCACCCCCAATGCGCGGCTACGAGCCTGCCTATCTTGCTCAGCAGCAAACCCAGTCGGGCGCGAATGCCCGGCCTGCCTACGAAGGCGGACTGTCGGCCCCTCCCGCCTCTAGTTATGATGCTTCCCAGCACCAGAACGCGCCGCCCCCACAATCGGCACGGTCCACCAATGCAGGATACGACCGCCCCGTCTACGAGCAGAACTACGCCGGTGGGCTGAATCCATCCTACAATCAAGGATATGGCACGCCCAGTTCCAACCGCCGCGAAAGCGTCATGTTTATGGGAAGCATGATGGGCCTCAATCCTCAAGGGTCCAAGAGCCGACTCCGAGAGGAGACACGGTTTTAGAACCAGGCCCTTGACTGCATGCAGTGTTTGCTTTTGCGTAAAGCCTGCTATTCTTTTATTTTCAGAGTGATATTTCTACTCGCATATACCCTCATTTTGATTTCGCCCAACGAACACATGATACCATTTCCGTCATTATATCTGCGCCTGTTTCTCGTTTTATTTTTTTATCCGAACTTCTCCCGGCGCATACCCGCAACTAGGACCGGCGCCTAGCGTTTTGCTGTTGCCCAATCATGCAAACCTCGCCGACCACGCGACGTTTCATTGTTTTTTTTTTTTTTAATTCTTGGATTGTGTCTTTTAATGTGCTGTACAGTGAAGTTTAGTCGAGGTTGTTACGATACCTTTTTCCGCGTTTGTTGATCTCTTTCGCCGGGGGGTGACCAAAGGTTTTGGCGTTGGCGGCTTGTTGAATTAGTATTGAGAGCCTTGTTTTTTTCTTGGGTTCTACCTAGCTTGCTTCTTCTCAACTGTGTGTAGTACGTATGTATGTAATGTCTTGAACCACCAACACCTATGACTGGGGATGAATGACGAGGTTGTTGTTGCTGGTGGCATATCCCTTTTCCCAGGAGCGCAAGGCGCTTTTGCTTTTCGCAGGTTGATGTGGATTTTGTGATGAAAGTGATGGTGATAGTGATGCGGTGCAGGGGTGAGTGTATGGATGGATAGATGACTCGTAAAGGAATAAATGGACTTGTAGGATTAAGAATTATGGATCCCCACGCCTTGCTTGTATCGGGGTTGGCTTTTGGGTCTCGAGGCTCGGGGCTCGGGGCTCAGGGCCCGGGATGATTTGGACGCGGACAAACACATTTTGTAGTTTGTATGCTTGGAGGGTAGGGAGAGGGGTGGAGAGGATGGGTAGGAAGGAATGAGTGAATGAGGATTCTTGAACTTCAGACTGGATTTACTGGTTGGGCTTGTGTATTGATTGATCAGTTGAATTGAATGAAAGGGAATAGAAAGGGAATAATTATTCGGTTTCAAAGGCTTCGCTTTTGATCTCGGTAGCTGTGATGTTTGATATGTTGACGTGCTGGGTTGGTGATTAGTAGCAAGAAAGAGGCCCGCCATACTAGTAGTCTTTATTAAACTTCGGACGTCTTTCTTCTGGTTAGGAATGAAAGATGAAGCAATCTAACATGACATGACATATTGTGTCGCATCATGTAACTGGGTACGCGTAGGAAGTTTATAATTTTTGTACCTAGTTGAAAAGTTCTCGGTAACTGCCCAAGCAAGATATGGCCTGGATTTGATTTGATTTGATTTAATTCAATTGGTATAGGCACGTACAGTACAGTACAGTACAGTACACTACATACTCTGGTTTATTTTGCCTCTGGGGGGATTTTTCGGCAAGGAGGAGCTGGATTGAGGCCGGGATTTGGGGGAGTGGTGGGATTAGATCTGGGCCGAATAATACCTTTCCTTTTTGCCTGGTGCTGGTGCTGGTGGCTGGGACTGGGACTGGTAATAGTGCTGGGGGGGGGGAGGGGGGGGTGTGGTTGCACTGTACGTATATATGTATGTAGATGATGCGCGGGTATTATGACATAACATAACGAACGTACTATGTACTATGTACAGTATATTTCGTGGGGGCGACACGGCTCGCCCCAGGGGTAGGTAGGTCTAAATAAGGAGGTATGAGATACTGTATGGCATATTCCCATGGTCCGAGTCGCTGCCGGTGGCAAAGTTGGCAGCCCAATTCCGCTGCATTGGATATGTGATATCTAAGCTACTGTATATATATATATATTTTATAATAAAATCGAAAGGCAACCCGGACATCAAGCTGGGTGATATTTTTGTTATGTACAATACAACAAATAATATATATAGTCCAGTCCAGTTCGATTCATCTCGGATCGAGTTTTTCAACGAGCATCAAAAGCAGACCGGGGCGTAGTTGTCGCCGGGGACGCGGGCGGTCGGGGAGTCGACGTAGCCGTGGGCGGCCGCGAAACCGAGCAGGGGGGGAGGGGAGGAGAGCGATGATGCGGGGTGCCATGGCTCGTGTGTTTGGCTGTTTTGAATGGGAGATGGGGCCAGATGGAATCTGATGGATAGGTACAAAGGGATGGACTCGCGGGTAGAACCAGGTGGATGGACGTATCGGTTGAGAGAAAGGGTTTCAAAATCCGGCGGAGAGACGTTGTCGGTGTGGTCTGAAAGGGAGAGAGAACTGCGATGCCTTCGAGGCGGAATGAATGGGTGTCAAGATGTGGTAAAAGAACGCGAGTAGCATGTGTCGTCTACAGGACGAACAACAAGAAAGTGACCGGTGAATAAAAGAATGCGGAAAGGGATGAAAACAGACCTAACCTGGTCCGTCGAGGTCCTTGTGGGTGAGGAGACGAGAGAAGAGCCTAGATCCAGGACGTCGTGACCGGAGATCTATGGTAGATATATATCTCTACATTCTCGGTGTGTAGAACTAGACAACTAGCCTTGGCTTCACTTCCCTGAGCTTCTTTCCCCTACTCATTCCATGTCACCTCGATTCCCTGCCGCCGGGGCCTTTTGGCTTGCTGGAACTTGGGTCGGGTCATGTTGACCGTGTGGGGATTGTTTCTGGCAGGTCAGTGGTTGGTGCCCGTCCCCTATTCCCACATGCATTCCTGCGTTGGGTTAGGCCAACGGGTCCAAACATCTCATTTGGCCCATTCTCAGAGCTTGTTGGGTTTGAGCCTCATTGCTTGGCTCCTCGCGAGACCCATGGGAAGAGAAGGTAAGGGAGCGAATGTTTTCCGGAGTGCAGTTGTCTGTATCTGCGTGTCGACCCTGTCGGAAATGGTATATACCCTGTGGATATCTAGTGTGTGCACCTGAAATCGACTCCACAACTTAGCTATACTCCAAACATCTGGGCAAAGTGGGAACGTACGGCGCCTCCTCCTTCCCCATTTATGGGAGTTGCCCAGTGCTTTTTGCCCTGGGGCGCCTGTCAAGTCCAGCTTAGCGCTCCGAGATACCCGAAATTTCGGATGGGGCCGGTGGGGCGACACTTCCGGCGACCCAAGCAGAGCAGTCTCAGCTCATTGTGAACTTTCCGCCCCTGCGCTTTTGCTGCCTATCGGCTTGTTCCTCGCAGGAACGGAGTGGCTGCCAGGGAAGTAGGAAAATACATGCAAACCCCCTGCCCCCCGCTGGGCGCCCTGCGTCACTGTAATCATCTCGAAACCAGCATGTTGGGTAAGAAATGAGAAGTTTGTGGGGGCACACACATCACGGCCGTCTTGTTTCTCTGGTGTATTCTTTCCTTGCTGCAAATCTTACCGTGATCTGGTAAAGGGGGGCAGGGGAAACACGCGTTTTTTTTCTTTGGGCCTTGCTTTTCGCGCTCGGTTAGACTTGCGAGTGCCCGGAGGACTCTTGTTTCTCTGTTTGGTTTTGCTCAAGCAGTTTGATGAAGGGGGGGGCGGGCACAAGATGAGATGAAATAGGGTTGGATAGGATGATAATATTACATAGGGATCGGACGCCCCTCCTCCCATTCGACATTCCTGCCAAGCAAAAGTATGTGTTAGGAAGCGTACAACATTGGGAGAAATTCTCTGGATGGCTATGAGAGCGAACGCGGTGATCCTACCTCGGCCGATTCTCTGGAAGAATACTCGGCCACTTCGCTATGTGGAATTCTTGGTGATTCTCGGCTCGGGCATCCTTGACTACAGTAGGAATCTCGGATGCTACTGGAATTAAATGCTGCCTTGCGGGTTTGGACTTAGATCTATGCTCTTCAACGCCGATGCTGGCTCAAGTTCTAGAATGCATCGTTGCTGGCTAGACGCTGCCAACAGTCGGGTGCTGACTCGATCGTCACAGGGGTTGATATGCTGCCCCTTCACGTGCTATCTCTCCATTAAGCACATGAGCGGAGTACCATCGCCGCGATGATTTATATAGCTATACTCAACCTGCGGCTTCACCATCAGCAATCAGCCATAACACGGAATCAAGTCCCTCCGAGCAGCTATAGTGAACACGTCGTCGGTACCTTGATGGACACCTTGATCTTGATTCTTGAGATGTGTCTTTCCCATATATCACAACAGGCTAGTTGTGCTTCTCGGTTCCGAGTAGAACAGGTATTTCTGTGATACGCGATAGAATCTCACCACTCACATCACATGATGAGGTTATCATGAGCTTTGATCTTTTGTTGAACCAGCGACTGTGGGAAGTCATGACCTATCCTGTCTCTACCCGAACTGCCACGGCAGATCCCTTCGCTCGTGTCGGTTTTTTTCTGTTACACTGTGTTGGTGATTGATGCGTTGAGAAGGGTTTGGAGAAGCTCCAGCCGGGGCTAAGAAGGAGAGGACGACACATAGGTCTGGTTCTTGGCCTAGGTTGATTTGAGAGCTAGATTGCACCGCTAGTTGCCTCAATTGACTGCCTTGCGGGCAGCGATGCTATTTCGATTCTTCTATGTGAGTCAAGTCCACGCGGGTAGAGTGTTGCAGGCTGTAGCGGATGCGTCACGAAGTTGATAGTTCGGTTTATTCACACCTAGCTATTAACGTTACGCTATTAGCCCGCTCAATATTTCTAGAAGACGAACATCCCTAGGGCCTTGATAGCCACATAGTTGAGATGTCTATCGAGATGGAGCCTTGTACTTCTTTCCCGATATCCACGTCGAGCTGCGAACGTGAGTACCCAACGCCACCACTACGGGATATGCGCGTAATCTGCTCTTCAAATCCGGCGTTTCGGGGTTCGCATGCAGATATGCGGTACGTGTATGCCGTACCAATCAATGCTGTGCGACGTTCAGGGAGAGACTTAACTCGTATTGGCGCTTTGGCGACTTCGGCGAGAACTGGGGCTCGTGGTTCGTGAATGGGAAGATTATTTCCAATCCAGAGCAAAAGAGCGGGGAAGTTGAGATACAATAAGAGCGAGGGCGAAGAGATTGGAAGACTGGTATTGGGGGTTGAATCCGATGTTCTGATTGACTTCGTGACTTATCATATGTGATTGACCATTTTTTGGAATTCAGCGGCAGATGGAGACAGGGCGGCCGAGATTTTCCCGGTTGTACTCCTCGATGAATTGAAAGCGCTCCTTCCTTCACGAATTTTCTGAGACCGTTTCTGGGACAGTAGCCTTGATAGATGACGCCGCGTTGTAAGACGCAGAGAGATCGCGCTTTCCTTTTTGCGTGTGCCTACTTGAGTATAGTATTTCATATAACGAGGAAAGTGCCGCTGTATGCAAACGGCGGCTTGCCATGGGGACCGTGGTTAAGCCCCCCAAAACGGAAAGATCCAGCATCGAAGGTTTCGAATTGTGGCATGTGCCACCCAATTAGGGGCCAAACTGAACAAGGGAAGGAAGGATCGATAACGAGTCCTCCCGTTTGGGTTATGTACCTCCACTGACCCCTTCCTGACTGATCGCTTGAATCTATCCAAGTCCAAGAGAGGCAACCATGACCACCAATTATATGATGCAATACGATGCCATTTTCACGCGGCGCCGGGGTCTCAACTCGTACATGTGGTTTCCCTCCATTCCGTCTGCATTCGGAAAATCTCTTGGTGTGCAGCACTGTGAGGTGCATATTCACGATACACGAGGACGCACGGGGGGCTCGGGAGTGGCGGAGTTGCAAGCCATAACTATATGGTGGTTATGGCCCGACTAGGAAAGAAGCTGATACCTTGGGGCTGAGTACATGATGCGTTACGTGAAGGGGTCTAGAAGCTCGGAAGGACTTGTGTTTGGGAAAGAAACAGCTCGCAACATATGAGTACAAAGCACGCGGGCAGGAGTAGGGAAGAAAGTACGACGGGGTGGAACCGGGTTCGAGGTCACCGGTGCTGATTTTTTATTTGAGGGACGAGCTTTTCCAGGCTGATAGAAAAAGTATAAAGGGTTTCGGGGGGGGGGGAATACATGGGCATCATCACCATCCACATACATCACCACGCAAACCAAATAGGAGCCCAATATCCAACATCAGTCAGCAAGAGAACTTTTATCTGTCTCGAATACTTCAAGTCGAACAGCTCTCTTTGCAGGTTGAGCAATCGAGAGCCAGTACAGTACTACAGAAGCCCAACACAACAAAGACATCCAGCTCCACAACACCACGAGAACCTCATATTCATTGTGGTCCACCGTCTTGTCGACCAGACCAGCAGAAAACCACACCTCTCGCATCCAAGACTCTGGAATCATGATGTTCTTCCTGTCACTTGCTACTTTCTTCCTCCCCGCTGTCCTCGGTGCTCCCAGCACAGTCGACAAGAGGGAGCCAGGAATTGTACGTCTTATCTTGCTTTCTTTCTATCTTTTCAATCCACTCTTTTAGCATCTCTCCCATTCTCGTCTTCTGTCCAAGTCGGCCAGCTCAGCAGAGTGCTTACGGTGATCACTCACTTACGTGTTGTTGTATCCATTCCGTGCCATGACGAAGTCCACACCGACTTCTCTCCAACATGTATTGTCCCTCCCCTTCCCATCAAGCACCATGATATAAATAATGAGAGCACGAAGCTGACAGGACGGCGTGCTGTACCAGGTCAAGCTCTGCACGGGCGTGGACTTCGCCGAGCCCTGCGTCGACCTTTGGGTGGGCATCGGCGGGTCGTGGGAAGACAACTGCCAAAAGCTCGAGGACCCGTACGCCATGAACGCGGGATCAGTCGTGCCGGATAAGGGGGCACTTTGTAGGCTTTATGAGTATGCCATTGTCTTTTTCTTCTTCATCATCTTCGTCTTCTTCCCTCCCACTGCCTTTCTCTCACCCTGTCTGCGCTTCCTACCGTTTCTTCCGAGTCCTCCACCCTTCCCGAAATCGTCGCCAATCGCACGGTTGGGGCCTGCGACTGGGATGAGATGAAATGATGCCGCATGATGTGATGGGAAGTCACGAACAGTTGCTGACAAACTTCTGCGTGCTATGATACAGCGGGGAACACTCCACCTGCCTGGGCACCGGCCTCGTCATACTGGAGTACCCCGGCGAGGAAAACCTCTTCAACATAAGCAATGTTGGACACCAGACAGAATACATCTCGTGCGTGACGTGCAGCAACTGCCAAGGCGATTGAGTAGCTACCTAGATTTCGGTCCTCTTTTCGTAGGAGAGGCAGGAACGCGGTTTTGTTGCTGCATGGGTGGATGGATGCTGGCATTTGATATTTGGTACTTAAGGCATGGCCTCCTATGAACGAGAATGAGTAACTGGGCTACGGGTCACGGACGGAGAGTGAAATACCTGCATGCGTTAGAGTATCTTGTGGGAATGGGATTGTAGGTTAACTTATATGTTTACTGTGGCATCATCGCGGAGAAGGGTCATGCCTTCATGGAGCATAAGGCAAAGAGCAAGGGATCATGATCACGGACAGGGAGGATATTATAGCAAGTAGTATTGGTGATGTGCAATTTGACAAAGCCATTCCTGTCGAGGGAGACGCGGTAGTAGAGCTCTTGTCGTCGCCATCGCTGGCTTGAGAGAGGAATGCACTAGTTGGGCTCGGAGGTCTCTGACAGGAGGACGGACATTGCCCGATCAATCTGCGAATGTCCTTCCTACCTACCTGCCCCCTTAGGTCTTGCTGGCCTTTTAGGTCTTGGTTTTCTACTGGTTTTCAAGCTCCATGTGATATCTACTGTAGTCTTCTGCTTGACTTGAAATACGGGCGGACGGACCACCCACCCTCAGGTTTGGTGGTGCCGAGATATTTGGTCGATTCAACTAAGATACCTATGTATGTAGGTGGCCCAAGCACCCATGTATGTAGATTGGAATCTTGAGAGCTACCGACAGGGGGCACCAACGTCCGGGGCAAGAAACATACATCCCATATTAGTTGGAGTGGTAGTATGCAAGACTAAACTAGGGGGTATCACAAAGAAACCGTTTTATTACTCCTTCCCTTCCGGCACTTATATGCCAATTCCATTCCTTGCTCTTCTTCCCCCTTTTTTGCTCGTGAATAGGTAACATGTAGTGCATACAAAATCAAGCATCCAGTAACCCCGCTGGCATAGCGCTTCGTCCAACCAAGTGCATTATACCAATATCTCTTCCACGAGTTCTCAAAGCGTGCCCAGATCCATGGCCGTGGGACGGAACAATCGAGTCAATGCTAAGCACGTGAGTACCCAGCTAAGTTCGACAGCACACACATCCATCTCTCGAGTCTTCGGGCTGTTTTTTGCCGCTTGGTTGCATCTTCTGCTGGTGCTGATATTATATCATGGAAGGAAAAAAAAAAGCTCCGCTCATACAGGTGAGGGAAAAAAGGTATAGTAGTACACCAAAAAAAAAAAATTCAGCAAAATAAGCCATGATTCATTGCTTGTCTTCTCCTCGCGTCTCTATTGGAAAGTTCCTAGTTCCCCCTCGTCCCTTCTCATTCTACACCATGACATACCATGATATGCGTCTGTTCCATTTTTTGTGACAGTTACATATAAATCTCCTAGCTAATTTCCAGAGCTTCGGCATTCGACTGGTCACCGGGAATGACCATCTCTTCGCCAAGACTCTCATCCACGAATTTTCTCTCCGAAATAGACGTTTGGCTGCCGCCCTCGCCGTCTTTTTCACTCTGGCCAGCGACCCAGACCTTGTCCTGGAAGGTCCCTCGCTGCCCTTCCTCGTGCTTGAACTTGCAGAAACGGTTGGTGCAGGGACGGAACTTGCACATAGTCTCGAGGTGAGTGAACTTGCAGTTGGGGGCGGTACAATCACCTCCATTGCGGCAAGGAGGCGGCGGGTGCCTGAACTGGCAGTGCGGGTTCTGGCAGTTGGGGTAAAACTTGCAGTTCTGTTCGCCCTGGTGAGCAACCTTGGTCGCGGGAGAAGGGTGCCTCCCAACGCACTTCTTATTTTTGCATGCGGCGCCGAAGCTGCAGACGTCCTGCACATCTATCGTAATTCCCGGCGGCGCAGCGGGCGACTGGTGGGCGAACTTGCAGTCCTTGTTTGTGCAGCGCAGGTTGTACTTGCAGACCGTCTCTTCGGGCTTTAACTGCGTCATGTCAACGTCTTCGCCTTCCGGAGCACCACTCTTGATGATGTGGTCTTGCTTTTGTCGGTCATTGTTGTGTCTGCCGTTGGACTGGTGGGCGCCTCGGCCGCGGAAGCTGCCGTTCTTGAACCCACCCCGGCCGCTATGTTGGTTGTTGCTCATCATCTTCTGTTGTTGGTGATGCAGTTGCTGGATAAGGCGGCTCTGTTGCTCAATCATGGCGACCATCTGCATCTGCTGCTGCTGGTCTTGCTGGGGGGGAGCGGCAGGGTGGCCCTGCATCATCCACGGTCCCGGTGGTCCATTCATGTTGTTGATGGGGCCGTTCATGCCTGGGGGGCCTTGTGGGTGGGGAGGACCGGTTATGTGCATGTTCGCTCCGTTTAGGCCGTGGGCAGCAATACCCTGGGCGATGTTTGCAGCGCGGCCGTTCGCGTTGCGGGGAATCCTGTTGGTGTTCTGATGGGAACCGCGAGGACCGGAAGGAGGACCACGACTGCTAGCGTTGATCCTTTCGTTTCCGCGAACGCGATGGATGATCGAATCGTGTGGCCTGTCCATAGCACGGTTGATTTGACCGATCATGTTTCGTTTGTTCCCGCCGCGCTGGTTGGGGTTTCTCATCGAGCGGGGTCCTCTTGGTCTATATGTCGTCTCGTGTCAGTGAGTAACCAAGAAGGTGGGATTCAAGTTGAACATACGCATTGATTTCTTCTGCAGATGGTGGGGCACCTCCCATATCTGTGTCCATCTCGGTGTGGGAGGCTGTTCCTGTTGATAACATGCCAGCCAAGCCCATATCTGATGAAGCCTGGTTGTCATTTCCAGGCGCCGATGATGAGGGGACAGTGGTGCCATTCGCCTGTGCTTGCAACTGCTCTACTTGCTGGAAAAGCCATGCTACGAAGCTGTGGACATCCGGACTGTCGGAAGGGAGGCCAAGCAGGTCTGTGGCCAGCTCGTGGGCGATGGAGGTCTGGTCCTTTCCGGTGTTGAGCATCAGAATAATATACTCCGCAAGGTCGGTGTTATCACCGCCTTCGCCCCATCCCAGCTCGTTGACCTTGGCCTGCACCACAGGCGCAAGCGCGATGGCAAGTGATTCGGTGATGGATTCGGCCATCGTATCCGAGTCGCGTGTGCGATTTGAAGGAATTTTGAGAGCACCTGCAGGTGGCGCGGATGACGAGCAAGGGCAGCAGGTAAATGCGGGTTGATATCGCCAGGAAAACCAAGGAGGAGCTTGGGAAGAAGGCGTGAAAAGGCAAAGGCAAAGGCAAAGAAGGGAGCGACTGTTGGCCTTTCGGAGAAGGCGGTCGACGTGGTTGTCGCTGTCAATCCTCGATGCTATGGTCGGCAATAAGGGTAGTGCGAAGGGTCCGTGTTGATGGCGATGAAAGGAGGAGGATGGAAACGGATTGCTGAAAGCTGGCCAGCTGCCGAAATATGTCAGTTGCTTGAGTTGCAGTTCCGTGGTGCAGGCGCGCCGTGTAAATTGTTTTAAAAATTGACGGGTAAGAGAATGAATCAAGGCTTTAGCTGGCGCATTCCCCAAATGACTGGTTGCAGCATCACGTGAGGCTTCCTCGGGGGTGTAGATTTGCCTTATGTAATAATCATTTCATCGGTAGCCTGAGTACTAGTAGTCACGGTACTAGTAGTACTAGTACTGGCGTAAATAAGCCGGCCAAGACGGCCCGGTGAAACTGTCGCTCAGACTACGGCCGCACATTACATTTGTCAGCACAAACTCTCTGACTAACGACCAGCTACAGGTGAGAATCGCTCTTTATGGACGAGGTAGTTAGAGATTATGGAAGCAACGGGGCTCAAATGTATGGCTAATTGTAGGAATATTCCTTGCGTTTCTTCTAGTTGTTGCCAGTGCCAGGCTACCAGCCACCATCGACAAAAACAATGAGCTTATAGTATAGAAATGATCTGGACGTAGGCGGTGCTAGACGGTGAACAAAACTTATTCTTCTCTAAGCCAATAATAAAATACCGCTTGACGCTAGATACCAGCTTCATCCCTAATACATGGTGTTTTTTGTTATATTCTTGTTTGAAGGTGCAACGCACTAATTATGTCAGTTCTCCAGTCATTAAATGTTTTTGAAACATTTGTAAATACCAAATTCGATTTCATTGTATAACTTCGTTAGTGATGGGGATCAAAAATGCTGATGCCTCCTCACCAATCCAGACTATCTCGGTTCAGTGTCTTGTCGCTGGGGGAAGAAGAACATGCGGGTATAAAATTGATGCGCAGGAACCAGCAGAAATAGACCCCCTCCCATTCACCATGCAGCCAACAATTTAAAAAAAATCAACACAGGATTTAAGAATGACGATGAAGTTAGAGTACTGGGAGCTATGTTTCTTGCTTCATAGTGCCGTAAAGTGCCAAGCCTCATAAACTGCGTACGCTTCGAGCTCCTCAGAAGAATCCATTCCCGACCGCACCATCGGGAATTCCCAGCTGCGTCAAATCGAGGTTAAGGCCACTCACAACACCCGCCCCGTCGTTAGCGCCCATCCCTATTGCTATACCATCCCCAAGACCGGCCAGTGTCAGTGTCATGGCCTCCTCCCATCCATCGCCCATGAGGCCGCTATAGTCCACAAGATCGGCGTTAAATGCGGGATTCAGCCATGGCATCGCATATCCCTGTTGCTGGGCCTGTCCGCCAAGCAAGTTGTTGGCGCTCACTGCAGCAGCTACCTGGGAGGCAACAGTGTTAGCGGGTCCGGTTCCCGGGACAGTCATGCCGCTGGTCGAAAAGTCTCCGGGACCTGGCGAAGGACCAGCTACGGCAACACCAGAAGGCTGCTCGGCCGCAGATCTCATTCCGTCTGGAAACATGTGTTGTGCGGGACTCCAACTGTTCGATCCAGAGGGAAATATGGGCGCCTGCGTCGAGGTTGTTGTTGCATCCGTCGTTTGCGTCTGGCTGCAGGACGGATCGTTAGTCGCCACTTCCGACAGGAGTTGCAAAGGAGTGTTGGCGGTTGCCGAAAAGTCCTGCTGTGGCCGTGACTGTGGTGGCTGCGATTGCTGAGCTTGTTTCTGCTGCTGCTGTTGATATGGGCGCTGTTGAGTCTGTTGGCCTTGTTGCTGATTTTGGCCACCGATACTCTGTGAGGGAAATGGAATTGGGACACCTTCCTGTTGCTTCAAGGAGCATTTGCCTCTGCTATGAAACCAAGTCTTGAGCATCACCAAAACGAGAAGGAACTTTGCGGCAGGTCGAGAACGATCTTCTGCAGCAGTTGCTTTAAACTTTTCTAGGAGTGCGTTGAGATAATGCTCAACCTTCATGTTGTCCTTGTCGATGACCCGTCCTAGCTCCGATTCGGGGGCCGAGGCAGCAAAATACAACTTGATGAGGACCACGACGGCATACGCCACCCGCACATAATTAAACACCGGAAGACAGCGGATGCTGGTTGTCTCCATCGACAAGAACGTGTCAAAGATGCCGTCGATAGCAGTCAGACAGGCCGAGAGGGCTCTGATATGGTGGGAGGTGAGAGAATTCTCCCCAAACAACCCCGTCAATGTTCCACCACTTCTAGTCATTGGTGGACGTATCATTTCGTCTTTTTCGCCGTGGAGCGCAATCTCGTGCATGTAGAGGCTAACAACATGGAAGCTTAACCTCAGAGACGCTGTGGGTGTGTGTGTAAGTTCAAGCTCAATTTCGCCAGGGTGATATATGTTTGCAGCCAAGACACGAAGTAAAAGAGGATAAACCTACGTTGCCTTAGCTCGGGAGGGATACTGTTGCTGTACTTTTCCAAGTCATACTCAAACCCGCGCAGCGCATGTTGGGTTCTACTATCGACAATGTTGACCGCCTTTGTCGGGTCGTCGAGCTCAAACTGCAATCCAATCTCCTCGGACAGCTTGTGGGTCCACACGAGATGGCAAAAGTACTCGTCGGAGGGCGAGGCCTCGGGCGAGGTGCGCAGGATGTCGAAACTCTCGCTCATGAACTTGGTCCAGCGAACGAGGTTAGGCCGATGCAGTGCCATAGATGTGTTAGATGCCAGGAAGTAGCATGTTAGCCATGCGCGACGACACTCGATGGTGGTGGGGTCTGGAAACGGATGCTTGCGGTAAGGATGATCGCGCCACGTATAGGGTGCCATGCGCTTCCCAGCCATAGGCTTCTTACGGCCCAGACCAATGTCGATAGCCATGACGGCAGACATATGAACTAGCTGGTAAAACTTGAGCTCTTCGAAATGGTCTGGAGGGTAGTACCAGATGACGGCAATGTGGAGGGCTTGAATCAACTCGAGATACTTTTCGCCCACTATGATAATCTTGTGGGCAAACATCTGCATCAGCTCCTTGATGAGCACCTTCTGGACCGTAGGCATCTCGGCTGTGGCGCTGGCCATGATGGCCAGGAACAGCGCCGGCTTGTTCTTGCGCACATCGGCAACGGTGGTTTCAGGCGGGAAGACGACTGCTGGAAGATTGGGGACCATGAGGTTTACGTATCTATCCCACAGCTCGGCAGCCTTCTCCATTGTAATGATTCCGCGGTCGACAATGTCGGAAAAGTTGTGTTCTATCTGGCCAGGCCTCAGAGGGAGAGGGATGGACGACGTCGTTGGCGGGGCGGAGCTGCCATCAGGGGCGTTTGGCATCGCCTCGGCAAGCTTCCTCTTGAGGCCTGCCGCAACCATAGACGATGTGTTGAAGGGAGTAGTCCTCGAGGATTCTTGGCCAGCGGCGGTTGGGGGTGGTTGTGCAGCTGCCCAGGGGGTCGCTGAAGGCGTTGTCGACTTGGGGTATGACTGGCCAGAGCTAGTCAACCGTCCATCTGTCCCTCCGCCGCCTCCCACGCCTCCCATCACAACGTCGGGGCTCGCGCTTGCTGCGTTAACGGCAGGATGTGTGTGTGATGCGGAAGGCGCGGCATAGGCTGGGGGCGACACTCCCGAGGCTGTGCCTCTGTTAGCGTTCAAGCTAGCCGTGAGGGCATCGATCTTCTTTTCGAGCTCTGCGACACGACTGTCGGGCTTCTTTTGCCTCTTTCGGGTGGGAGCAGTCACGATACACTGACGGCCGGCCTTGGAGCACCGCTTGCAGGGCCCCGAGGCGTCCGGGTTCGCAGGATCTGCCGCGTCGCACCGCACCTTCAAGCTTCTACAAGCTTCGCAGGCTCTCGTTCTCTTCTGGTCTGCCGAGCCAGGTGTGCCTCCTTTGTCTCCGCCATGGCCAAGTATCCCTCCTCCATGGATGGAAGAAGCTGCCTGGTGTTGTCCCGGTGTGAGAGGGGCGTTATGCGGTGTTTCTGGAGAGTGCTGCTGTGGAAGAGTGCCAAGTGTAGACCTATAATACTCGTTGGCAGAAGCAGCAGCAGCGGTAGTGCTGGGCGTCGACGGATAGTAGGAGTTGCCTGGTGCTAGAGGTTGGAGGGTGGCCGACGGACCTTGGCTCGTTGTTGTCGATGTCGATGGAGCTGCAGTAGGGGAGATTGATGTCGGGACTGATGAGCCATGTGGTTGCTGCTGCTGCTGCTGCTGCTGCTGCTGCAATCCAGCAATGGTAATAGCAGCTACGTGGTGAGCTAATCCATCTTTGGCAGTAATGCTATCGGCGCTGACAAGAGTTGATGAATCGGCATGTATTGCAGCTGGCCTGGGGGCCGGGGCTGGTGAGACGGCCGTTGGTCCAGTCAACGATAATGGAGCTGTTGAATGTGGTGGTTGGTCGGTGTTGGTCGCGTTCGGTTGCGACTGGGCCGATGACTGTGGTTTTGCTGTGTCTTGTGTGGGATCTGGGCCACCCCTGAGACGTGGATCGAGGTTATCCGCGTCCATTCTGCAGGCCGAGGCTCGATGGGTTTTCTTCGATATGGGAGCTGAGATGGAGGTCATGCGGCGTACGGACGTTGATGCCACCGACGTGCCGACGAACTGTAGGCTGGATGGCGTTGGGAGGGTTTATGGGTACATGCGGGCGTCTTCCATCAAAGCAGGAACGGGAATTAAGGGGTCCGACATTGCCCCGTGCGGAATATTTATGTATACTGTGCAATCGGTTCAAGTTGTCCCTTCGGCCCCAAGGCAGCAATCACGCCGTGTGACTATGTGGATGTCGGCATACCATGCCACCGCTAGTCCGATGAGTCTCGGTAATTATTATTAATTTCACCGAAATAAGCAGCCAGGGCTCGGAGGTGACGGAGACGAGTATCCATTTCACTAAATATACGAAACGGCCTCTCAATACAGTGGGGGGTATTTTTTTTTTAATTCCAGTCCTATCTGGGCTGTACTCAATGTGCAATGGATCGTCAGTGTCAGTTAGTTATGGGCTCTTGAAAACCTGCGCGGAATCCCATCGACCTACATGATATCTACCTTTTACATCAGTAGGACGTCACTACCAATGTCATTTTCCTAACCTTAATAACAATTTAGAATCCCAAGTATCAGTGCTGGCAGCTGGCTGTATTATGTTTCAAAGAGCCACGTTAGCAGCTGAGTGACCACGAGGATGGGTAAACTATAAGTCAGTAGTCTAAGTACCTATGCTCGCTCCTCCGTCGGCCAGGTTAATGGTCAGATACATTACACTACCTAAACAAAGACTCGTAGGGGTAATACTGAAAGGAAATATTTATAGGACGGGCAGGCTGTGTAAACGTTATATCAATGATACCACTTGGGGGGCTTAGAATTATGAGCGGCTATAAGTTCAAAAAATGCAGAGTGAATAGGATTGAAGTATTTTATACTTTAAGAAAAACCTACGCAGTGAGAGCCCTGCCCCAAATTCCAAAGAGGACTGTCAATATTATTTCTCTACTGTGATGTGGGTTAGGTCTTGCTTCTCGGATAGATCCCGCGAGATCGGCGAGCATCCAATAGTCACGCAACACCATACCTGGCCAGCACCAAGCAACAGATCACCAAGCCTCACTCCACTACGCGGCCGGTAGCTTTTGAACTGGCCACCCCGGTGCTAAATCCACTGTGATTGCTTCGCGAAAGAGGCAGGGTTTTGTTGCAGAGTAGTTTATGGTGTGGGGACATGGACTGTGTGTTACGTCGCGTGATGTTTGGGTTTTGTCGTTCGAGAAGGGCAAAATGGGGTGTTCCGGGGATTTATCAAACTTGGTTCTCGTTCACGAGTTGTGTTGTAGACTCAAATGTTAGGATATTTGTACAATCTAGAAGTTTGTCATTCAGTTTTAGATGAATACAAGTTGCGACAGGCCTGCTCAGTTCTTCACATCAGCACAAGCTACCACTAATACATCATGGCAGAGTTGTCCACCTTGGAAACCATAACCACGGCCGTATCTACACCAACAACTCCTGTTTTCTCCGTCCTATCAATTAGCTCCAAACCCCTACTAGCGTTCGTTCCCATCAGGGCGGAGTTAAAGGAGAATCATGACAGCAACGACGACGACAACGACGACAACGACGACGAGGATGCTTCGGAATCAAAATCAGAAACACATACAAGTACGGGGTATCATTCAACTAGCGGGGATTCCATTGTGGGAAGCGCCAGCATTTCCACAGCTACTAGCGTATCGGTTGGGAATGGCAGGAGTGGAAATCATGGAATGAAGAGTATTAGTTCAGGTGCTGTTGCTGGCATAGCAGCCGGGGTTGTGTTGGGCGTGGCAGTTGTTGCACTAGGTATTTTCTTGTTGTTCAGACGGAGGAATAGGCATAAGAGCATGGGTGAGGATAGTGTGGCGGGTTTGGAGAAGGAGCCGAGCACTGTTAGACAGGAGAATGAGACAAAGAGGAAGGGGTTATTAGATCTGGTTAATCGGTGTGTTGGGAGGAAGCAGATGGACGTCAGAGATAAGGTCCAGAGGAAGTATGTCGTACTTGAGAATTCTGCTTCTAGAGGGAATGATAGGATAGGGGGTGGGAATGATGTTTGTGCGGCGATAACAAGGGAAGCTACAGGAGAGCCAAGAGGAGTTGTAGGAGGCAGAGCAGAGTTAGGGGCAGTGGATACTCAAGTGGTACCAACCTTGGAGATATCGGCAGAGGCAAGGCCAGTTCCTGAGCTGCTAAATGGGCAGGGCAAGGCTGGAGAGACCGAGACGGAGATTGAGAGGTATAGAAACGAGGTGAGATATGAGTTATCTGGTGCGAGTACTAGGGCTCTAGGCAGGAAGGGGCAAAGCGAAGAGAGCGATGGACGGAATGAAGAACGAGAGAGGAAGGCTTTGAGGAGAAGGAAAGAGATGCCATATTAATCGGAAGTATTGTACTTACTTATAGTCGGTCAGTCCAAGGCTAAGGGGCTGGCTGGGTATATATTCACACGCTTGGGCATATAGTACAGTATGAATGGGTGTTAGATTGGAACAAGTTTGCATCATAGTCGGGACTAAGAAGTATTTGGGCAATGGAATGGGCTTGTGGTCGATCTTCGGTACTTGGCAAATGTCCATAGGGGGAGCCTGCAACTTGTGACCCGGCTGTCATGACTTCATGGCCCACCCCTGGAAACTCACCAAGGACATACGACCCTTCAAAGCTCACCAAGTATTACTGGTGACTCCCGTCTGCCGGTTTAAAAACGGATAGTAGAACGAGGGCATATATTGGCTTTAACCTCTCTCATATGAGCCGTCTCTTGCCGTGGACGTCTGGCCGGCGTGGGGAGAGCTCCCAGGCTTCCTTTCGCACGCTAGTTCCGTAACATGTTTAAATTCACACCCCCAAACTACTCGACAGAAGCGAACAACTCTTTATCAAGCTAGTGTGTGCCATAGCTTCCGTACGAAATATTCGTGCTACCCCAAGATCAGGCGCTAATCATGCATTCCCCGAAGCTTTAGGAAATGATGCAAGGAACACGCTTGGCCTGAAGCAATTGAAGACCAACCACGGCGAGATACCGTCTTCGAATCTATCGAGAGAGAAGGAGCGGATTTGGCGCTCCTCCCGACGTGAGCTGGTTCTGCTGAAGATGGCTACCCGTACTGTGTCGCTCTGATTCCGAGTGGCTGGAGCGCCTACGTTCCACTTGCACGTAGGTACCGTGAACCGCCGACTAGGTACTTGATCTGGATACAGGCATGGTAGTATGAAAAACTGCGAGTTTTACTCAAATATGGCGAGGTGCACCCGGAGGCGTCTACTGGAAGCACACAAGATAGAAGGGTTGACGGTATTTCACCTACGGCGGAGGGCCGTCATTTCATTGCATGATACAGGCAAACATGTTGCTAATAAGCGCATATGCTCACCGAGGCCGTACGGGTGAGGCTGGTGTCTGTCTCCACGGTTGACGGTGTCCGAGTCACAGCCTCGATATGTGGCGGTCTGGGAGAAAATGCCAGTCAAGTGGCTCGAAACAGGAAAACTTGATTAGTCTTTGTTAAATTCGATGGCGGGACAGGGCTGAGATAGTTCCCGTCCCATATGTCTAGCCGGAGGTTACATTGGAGGCTTGCAGGAGAGACAATTTGAACCGAAAAGTCCCCCGAAATGGGACTGGATCGTCAGACTGTTAGCCTTGTGGGGAAGGCGTGGTCGGTTCAGATTCCCATGGACGAGTCCTACTAAATGATGGCCGTGTCGGTATGGTTATTGTTGCCGGCCACATTAAGGTCTCAGCCAAACTCGGGAGCCGCAACCCTCAGACTGTGGAAACGGCCACAATGCGGTGCGTGTATGAAACTCGCCCACGCCGAAGTACACATGATTGTACCATCAGCCCCAAAACGGGTGAAGCTGGAGTCGGACAGCTCAGTTGAAATTCGAGGAAGTGGATCCCGTTTACGAGGCGCCCACGTTGCCGGGATTGTTGATACCCATCGCCGAGTCCATGGCACATACACATAGTGGTAGTCTGAATACCCAACCACGGTGAATGATCTTGTCTTGGCCCTGCCCAAGCACGAGAGTTGCGAGGGATGCATCCCAACGGTTCCCCCCTGCCCCCCCAGCCTAGTCGAGGAGCTTCAGGTAGTCGGCCTTGTCTGGTAAGCCGATGGCGGGGTTTGCATTTTTTTGTTAAAAAAAAGAAAAAAGAAAAGAAGCATGGGACATGGATATAATGTGTTTGAAGCTCCGGGTGAGATATTGATGTGGATTGGATTAACCTGGCGAGCGTGCAGAGACCGAGTCTCAGATCTTGCAGGAGCATGGGGACAGCGCATTGGGTATAAGCTTGTTGGAAAATGCCGCCAAGCTGCAGATATGTGCAGTCTCCATGGCGCTGTGCTACCGAAAGCCTATAAGCTGGACACCTGCGTGCGTAAGACTTGGGCAGGCTTGTGAGGCATTTCCGTGGTCTAGTAGCGAATGTATGAGTAATGGCCTGTGAAGAGATGTTGTCCCATATATTTGCAGCTGGATATCTGGATGTACGAGTTGGCCGTGGTGTTGCGATCTCGGTCTGCCGCGGTGGGAACAAATGTCGAGGTCAAAGGTGAGGCTGACATAGCTGGGGCGACGGCTGGGCGCCAAGCATCACCACGGAGTCCGCGGCAGGGAGGCGACGTAATCCTCGAGCTGATAGGGTTTGCCGGTTGTTTGTGCTGTGCCAATGACGACGTCGTGACGAACACACACACCACCTCAGTGTATCATGTTCTTTAGCTACGTCTCGACCAGGAGTTGGTCCGGGGCACAACGATCAGAGCCAACCCTCCAAGAACTTGCAGTAGGTTGCTGCATTGGATGCATGTGGCATGTAGGACTCAACGTATCTAAAGACCGAAAAGTCTGAAGGAGTGGCGTTGTAGTAGAGGTTGTGCAGCATCCTATCGTATCACAGCATGCTTCCTGCTGTGTTCTGCCGAGCTGGGGAAGTATGCAATCCTCGGAAGTGTGGTGGTGTGGCACCAATCGGGATATTTCCAGGTGCAGAGCGCGTTGGTACCCCCATTGGATTGACCGTTGGCAATGTGCTGTGGGATATGGGCTGTCTGCCTGGATGTCCGTCTATCTATCGTGCTGGCGGGATTGTGTCGGTGTTGTGTTGTGTTATTTAGTCGTGGTTTTCTGATTTCGCACCATGAAGCCGATGCGACTAGCCGTAGCCGATGACTCCGGAAGGGTGTGCTCGCGCGCCCACTGAGGGGCTGGCTACATAGCTACAGTACCATACGTGGTGTGCCGTGCTGTGTTGTGACAGAGTCATGGAGCTGGCCAACTGGTGAGGCGAGCTGTATCTAGTCCCGACTAGTCTTGCTGGTGTCCCGACTGGTGTCCCGAATGGCGTGGTGTGCTGGATAATAGATTATACCTATTTCTTCCAACCCACCCATTGCCTATCTTATACATCTTCCGCCGCGGAAGGCAATCGGACCTAGCTGGTTTAGTGGGAACTTGAAGTGCTTGCAGCTTGCAGCTAGCCCAGTCCTGTCGGCATGTTGAGGCAAAAAAAAGTTCTCTGCATAGCGCGCTGATGCAACGACAACACTCATTCTCTGTTGAGAGCCAGACCAGTCCCGATCGGGGGTTGGGAGCTAGACAGAGCTCAAAGCTGTTGGATGCCTCTATTATTGAACCTCATGAAGCTCCTCTCCCCGGGCGATAAAGGGCCAGATACATCAGCATGCATCTTGGCAATGTACCATCTGCAGTCGCAAAGTGCTGAATACGGGATACAAGGAAACAAAGTCTCTTGAATTCCCCACATAGCCCAATATTGAACAAATGCAGGCTTTGCAATCTGTTATCGCAACACTCAGGCTACCTGCAGGTTTCCAGAGACAAAGAGAGAGAGAGGGGGAGAGAGAGAACCCATCAGCATTATTATCGTCATATCGGCATTCCGTGGCTTCCCGTCTGCTTGCTGCTGCTACTGCTGATGCTCTCTCTCTCTCTCTCTCTCTCTCTCTGCCTCTCCCTTCCCCTCCCCCTTCTCTCTCTCTACCGCATACACTTCTGAAGTACATTATGTTCGGCGGCCATGCGAGATATGTAAGGTTATTAATGCGCTAGGGACCAAGAGTCCTATCATGGCGTGCCACTGCATGGAAATGGATGCATCGGCTAGAAAGACATGCTGAGGGTTCGGGCTCAGATTATGACTTGATCTGGGTCTGGCAAGCCTAGACCAATGTCTTACATGTTTTCGAGACATTGCAACCATAATTGCCCCCTTCAATGGTTGTCTGCCTCGGCCAGGTTTGTAGCAGAGCTGTTGCTAGCTCGTCTGGATGACCACAGCAAGTAACTTGCGATGACCCCAGCATGATTTGCCGATCAAAACCTGCGAGTTTGTGGTAAGCGCGTATAAAGTATACCTAAGCTATAGCTACTAGGTTATATGTTGATCTCATGTGGCTGAAATTCAATTTCAGTGGGGTGATGACGGCTGAATCTCGAAGTTAAGAAAAAAAAAAAAAGGAAAAGAAAAGAATAAAAAAAGCCTGATACTTAATCCCTCAGCATTTGTCGTAGATGTCTATGACGCCGTTGCCTGTTGCTTTGTGTTTATGTTGTGTACTGGTTATGCTGTACACCTAAATGCAAAGCGCCTCAGCCGACTAGAAAGCATAGTTTGACAAGGAACCCATCGAATATATCGTGCTGAGAATTGTCATCGCTAGTCCAAAGGCTATGGACGAGAGGTGTCCGGGCGAATAACTCGACGAAAGCGCCACGATGCCTCGAGGCAGAGCGCAGCAAGGTGGTTCAAAGTCATAGGTTTCAGTAGCCCGTATCTCTGACTCGCAAGGTTCAAGTGTATTCCAGTTGTGAATTGCAAAAATCATTCCGATGAGCGACTGCAGCCAGCGCGAGGCGCCGGCATGATGAACATGAGGCTTGCCTTGGGCTTGCCATGACATGAGTATGAGACTGAACGTAGGTAGAGCATGTGTAGCTACAAACCCTATTCATGATGCTGCGACCAAGCGACTGCGGGACATGAAGCCGGGAGGCTCTCATCGTAGAATGCATTTTAGGAAAAAGGAGGAGAGCCCTCACAGGACATAGGGTTTCAGGGCACCCACTCTAGCTAGAGTGATTGTGATCTAATTCGGGATCGACGACCACGACCACGACCACGACCACGACCACGACCACGACCACGACCACGACCACGACCACGACCACGACCACGACCACGGGCCACGACAGATAGGAGTACGGAAGCAAACTACGCTCGACGAAAGGCCGAGGAGACGGGAATCAAGCTGATAGATACAGCGAGAAGTAATACACTGCTTATGTGAACGCCCGAGTTCGAGTTCGCGTTGCGGGCCAGGGGCAGTCGCATGCAGGCCAGGACATTTGCGAGACGCTATAGACGACGAAGACGAGACTAGCTGCTTTGAGTAGGCGCACGAGGGGCGGTTTTGTTCCAGACGGGAGTCGTGGGCTCCGTGTTGACGATTATTATCTTTCTGACCGCGATCCACTATCCGCTAGAGTGAATCCGGCAAGAACGAGTTTAACGACCACGACAACAGGGAAACGAGGTGCTGCCAGTACCAAAACGAATCGAGAGAAGGGGCGAATCCGATCGTTGTTGCTCTGCAGTCCAAGTAGTGGTGGTACGGCGTACTGTTACTGCCCGGTATTACCTCAGAGGCAGCGGTGGAGGCGGACCGGAGTAGTCCTTGTCCATCAGCCAAAGGGTTTTGTCCATGTCGCCTAAGGTTGTCGTATTGTTCTAGTTGTTTGGGTGAGTTGGGATTCGTCTCGTTTTGTTTGTCGTATATCAATCCATCCAAAAGAGCAGGAAAAAAAAAACAAGTCTTCAATTACCCCCCAAACACACGCATTCAGTAAAGGGTACTTGTGTGTATCGTGGATAGAGCGGAAGGGTGCGATCTACACCGTGTATTCCCCTCCCCCCCCTCTCTCTCTACCAAAAAAAAAGCACGAAGTAAAGGAAGTAGGGATACCTGTGTGCCATCTTTGCCAAAGTACTTGCCTTGCAGCTTCCCACCGCATGAGCAGCTGCAGTACAAGTGGTAGAAATATGGGAAAGAGCGAACAGACAGCGGCATCTAGAGGGCGACCGTGGGCGACAATGGGCGAGAATACACCGGCAGCTACTACCAATCCGGCCAGCTCGGCCAGAGGAACGAAAGCAAGTGCTTCAAAGTCCGGTAGGAGTAGCATCAGGTTATTGCTGCCCTCGCCACGGGCAGGGAGGGCGGTCGGTTTTTATTCGTAGCGCCTATTGATCTCCACAGTTTAACACGAGGTGATGGGCAGCCGAGCGAGCCTGTACTTCCCCCTTCCTTGCAGCTTGTCCCGAGTCCCCGAACATGCCATCGTATTCATCGTCTACGCAATTCCCCAAATCACCACACCTCCTGAGAAGCGACCCATTGCCCACTTGTTGCTTTCGAGTTTTTTTCTTTCTTTTGTCTGCGGCTGTTGGTCTCTTTTACTCCGGTTTTCGTCTTTCCAATTTCGAAAGGCTCCTTCTACTCTAGTACTTTATTTCCCCAAAAACACATCACGGACCTGCGCAGGAGATAATACTCCGGCCGACCCACGCTTTGTCCCTGTAACTGGTCCCGACCCCCATGTCGTAAGGTCGCAATTAATCCTCGGCGCCTTCTGAAACAGGGCCCCAACGAATACCACTCGCAGAGAGTGTTGACGTCACCCATTCTCTTCCCAGTACCTCAGCTATAGCAGCAATACCGTACACCCACACCCCCAGACACACCCCCAAAATTGCACTGTTGCAGTGCTGCAGGTTGCAGATACAGCACAGTACGAGCCAAACCCAGCCAGACATTCAAATTCCACCATAGGCCTAGGGCTAGTGTCAGAATCCTTCAGTCAGACAAGCTGAAGGAAAAGAGAAAAGCACCAAGAGCGAGACGCCCATTAACAAAAGACAATAGCTTCTTTTTCATCCACCATCGTGAGAAGTGGAGGAATTCTCTACTTAGAACCCATCGAACGACTTCACCAGTTTGCGTCGTAATCATCGTCATCCATCGTCAGATAGTGACAGTAAAAATACATGACATACCGGGAAGGAAGTTTGAAAACAATTCTAGACTTTTATTACTTCACCCACTCCTCCATCCACCAGTGTAAAGACGGACAGAAAACAAGAATCATCGCTCGGGTCCGGTCTTTGTAGTTCGGATTCAAGAAACGAGTTGGCCAGAAACTGCCACCAACGCACTGTCAGTGACGCCAAGCCACGAGGCGCCTGATGACAGAGATAACGAGCAGCTGAGAAACCGAGAGCCTCAACTCGTCCCCCTCGACGTGCAGGACTAGAGCTGTTTGGACTGCAGAGTGCAGACGTCCACTGATATTTGATATCAGCAACAACGAGAGTCCTGGGAATTGTGCCAAAGGGATCGACTTTATTCAGCATCGACAGTGGCTGGTTCTCCTTACCTCGCATTCTCATCCAAAAGAAGCACATCCCGCATCCGGAAAATTGTTCCTGCTGCTGCGTTGTGTCTCAAGAAGGGGGCAACTTTTCTTCTTCTTTTTACCAAGCATCTAGACAAACGTTGAAGAAGTGACGTTCATTCCGTCACCCTCAAAATCCCAATCCCAATCCCCACATCCATACATTACGAACTACAGACAACTGGCACATTGCTTCAAGAAGTTGCTGTCTTTGAAGTGTCAGCTGGTACCAGGCATTCCCAAGCTGCGCGGAAAAGAGAGTTTGAGACAAGAACAGAAGTAGACGTGTTTTGTTGGTTCTGGTTTGGGTTCTAGAATTCGAAGAGAAAGCAGTGAATAGTTGAATTTGGGAAGGCTGCACAAGGCACCACCCGAAAACATCGCTAGGCAAGCACTACACAATCCCGCTACTTCGCCCGCTGAACAGGTGCCAAGCTTGCCAGGATCAAAACCCCAGTCCGTCCAATCAGCAGGATCAATCCGCGCTTCCCTTCAACGTTATCGATCAATACAGCACAACGCTCTTTCTAGCAACGCTTACCAAAACTTGCCAATAACCTAAGGCGCCAACCGCCAAACAACACACCACAGTGACCACACTCTCCATTATATCCCGTACACTCGTTCCTGTCTCTCCTTACCGACTCTTTACAAACCAGTCATCAGGGCTAGCCGGCCATTAATAACAGGTAAAGAGGCCTCTAGCTGCATCCTGCAGACGCACTCTAGGCCAGGAAACCAATATCGCCCATTATAATTTCCCCCCCACTAGAGCCAGGGAACGATTACGAATAGAGGTACATCGGCGACAAGTACCGCCAAGGATAATAAGCAGAGCACCACCCCTGGTCATCAAGCACCGAGCAGCAGTGGTCCAATACAGACGTCCTTTCATCCCCACCCGTGCCAAAGTTACTTACGGCAACTGTCTACCATCCATCTCGATCCCAGCCACGCGAATCAAACAAGGCAGGCCGCCCCTGTTGTACCCTGCCACCTCTGGAACAAGGTACCCACCGCGGCCGATAACCAACTTGGAATTCTGTAAGACGGGCTTGCACGGAGTGGGTGATAACACTTGTCCAGCCTGATACCCTTCTTCTCCGTTGTCATATTGCCATTGTTCTTGCCCTTTTCCATCAACGCCTCTGTGTCCATCAATCGAGACTCTCATTTATCTCTGGCCTTTCGCGCTTCCGCAATTTCACAACCATCACACGGCCCACACTTGGAAGCAAATTCTCCATTTTTCTTCCAAGGCAGAGCCAGGAGTTCTATACCATCATTCCCTTTCTAGTCGGCAAACCCTGGTCCTGTTAATTCCACCAGGCCGAACGCCGAGCGTCCACCACCTCTTGGCGCATCTGCGACCTGCCCCCGAAGATAACAGTGAATAGTGACAAAGGCAAGGGAAACAAAGATGGCACAAAACGTATACACACCGCCCCAGGAGCCGTATGCTGCTCCTCTTGCTCCTCACCAGAACCCTCCAGTGTCATACAATGCTGCCGCCGAGAGAGGTCCAAAATCGAGGTCGTTCAGCTTCCGCTCGGATCGATCATCGACTCATAGAGTTAGCACCCACGAGACGTCACAAGAGAAAGAAGCAAAGCGGTTACACTCCAAGGCAGACCCTACCTTGGCCATGAACGAGGCCGAGCCCTGTACGTTTTGATTTTCGATGCTGATAATACCGTGCTTATCGTTGCCAATCCCAATACCCCAATCCCTACAACAAATGCCCAGCCCGAGCACCAGCTGGCGTAGCTTACACCCAAATCAATTCCCACCCGCCATCACTATTTCATCTCTCTAGCTTCACCCGTGTATAATTATCCACACGCCACAGAGCTTAACCCCTTCCCCATACATACAAGTACCTTCCGTGGCCTCTTCACATCCTATCCAGGCCTTCCTACTCTATCACCTCCAGCCGGTAGTTGAACATTTCATATAAAATTAAAAATTAAAACTGTCCGGTGGATCGTGGACTGGAAACCTCGTACCTGCCCACTTTAGTTTCTAGCTCGATCGGGTGGATCTAGGTCCCGTCCGCGAACGGCGACAAGACAGCTAGACTGCATTTTACGAGAGCAACGACGATCCCTTCGTTGAGAAACATGCATGCTAACGTCACTTCTCCCGATACTCCAGCTGCGGTAGCTGCGGGTGTTAAGTCCTCGCTTGCTCCGCTTCGCTCCATACAACACAAAGACGCCTTTGGCAACCCAATTGGTAAGAAACAATGCCTACGAAACTCCCCAGTCGTTCGAATCGCATAATCTAACTTCTAGTTTCCTTACACAGCTGAACCCGACAAGTCAAATCCTACGAGAAGTCGATGGGAGCGCCCTCTTGATACAATCCGAGGCTTCGAAGCTGCGATCGATGGAGCTTATAGCACTAGAAGATCCTATGTGCGAGCTGGTTCGTCTGCCCCACGAGGCCTCAAGCACCAATCTTCCTTTTGTACTGTGCCCCTGCTGCCCCAATCCTAATACGACTGCCAAAGTATACAGCGTGCTTAGAGGCTAGTTTCCCCAACTTTTACAAACTAAAAGTACTAACGCTGCATGCTGCTTGCTAGATTCGGACTCAGTGATGATGCGACCTAAGAGTTGCTATCCACCCCGGTTTCCCCAGGAGAGCTATTATGGAAACAGCCGTCCTAGCTCATACCGACCAGACAGCCAGCTCGACCCGACGAGGCAGCGAGACAGCTACATGGACAGCCAACAATATCCGTCCAATGCCTACCATCCCGCAAACCGCCAACGAATGTCCCGAATGCCCACTGAGCCCGGCCCATCCGGTCATAACAATGGACTCCGACCACCAGAGTCTAACGTGTATCCCTTGCCCAACAACCACAGGTCATACGAGACTGTTGCGTCAGGAGGCTCTTCAGGAGGCGAGGCATCGGGGTACACGACGGATCCTACTAGTGGCAGCGAAAACAGTTCGATAAACCGTAATGGCACGCCGTCGAAGCCTCTTGAACCTATTAACGATTATGGCATCAACTTTGGTAACACTCAGGGAGCGCAAGCCCTAGGGTTTAACCCGGCTACCGACCAGGGGTCCAATGCCCAATACAACCGCCAAGGAGGAGGAAACTACGCCATGCAGCCACCACAGAATCAGCAGCAGCAGCAGCAGCAGCAGTATGCTCCTGTGGTTCCCCGGAAGGATGTGGGCGCGGTGAACCGAAAACCGATGCAGATATCTACACCAGCAGTCACACAGGCAAAGCCTTCTCCTCCAGAGAAAAGAAAGAGCTGGTTTGTGAGGCGTTTTAGCAAGAACTGACACTGGGTAGACTGCTAAGTGACGGAAATAATTTATGTGGAGGTGCGCGGATAGTTGGATGCGGCAGTGGAATACCGGCGCCTGTGGCATCGAGAACCATGAACGATGCTTGCCGTGTGACGATTTCCTAGTCACTTCTACTGAAAAAAAAAACTTCCCCATGAACCCCAAACTTTCTTTTGTGTCGATCACATTCCCTCGATACCCATATTCCGACCTCGGTCCATATCCCATACCAGGACGCATCCTTCTATACCCCTAACCACCATAGAGTGGTACAGCTCGAGCTTGTCGTCTTGATGTGCATTACTGGACTTGGAGACCGCGAGACATGCGAGATAAATGACGGGCTGTCGCGCGTGCCAATGGCATTTGTGGTGATGGCTGGTGTTGACCTGGTAAGCCAGGCTGAGGTTCAGCGTACATACAAGGCATATGCTATTCCTGTTGAATTTTGTCATTTTGTCATTTTTTTTAGTTTTCCTTTTCCTCTGCCGATATACAAGGGGGCTTACGGAGTTTATGAAGCATGCTGCTGCACACATTTTCTTGCCTAAACATCTTTCATTTGGTATTGCTTCTCATTTCCAATTTCAGTTGATGAAACCCGACGGGGATGTAAGGACACTGGAGTACACCGGGACATTCCCACAAATCCGTAGTAGGTGGAGGGCGAATAGGCATGGAAAGGATAGGGTAGCTGTTGGTGTGCTGGCTGGTTGGTATACATACCATAGACGAGAAGATGGAGGCGAAGGGCCTTGGTCCAGGGTCAGAGAATGGTCCTGGCGGCCCGGGCTGGACATAATAGGCATACAACCAATTTTTTTTCCATTCCCCAGTAACATTTTATGACCTCCCTACCTGTAGCAAGGGAATACCGTTTTCTGTGCATGAATTACTGTGTAGCAGGACATGACGTGAAGATGAGCGATGGAATGAGGAGGAAGAAATATATGTAGATATATCTCAAACCAAGTGAGATTTTTGAGCCGGTTTTCGTGTTATCTTACTCTGGTTCAACCCCCCATCCGCACTCGTGATGCCTTTTCTATAATATTTGTAACCTACCGCAAGTTCATGATTTGGCGTTCATGTCTATCAAATGTAATTCGTGTGAGGTGTTTTTTCTGTCCGATGCTTGGTGGTATGAATCCTTGCATGATTGTGCCTGAGTTCCAACCAAGCCTAGGATTGAGCTCTAGACGTATGCCGAGGCTGGGGCTGCACACTACTAACACAGTTCAGCCTCCTACAGAACGGATTCTTCGAGATTCTCCAATGTGCGAACGCGCTGATGGGTGGTGGTGGTGGTGGCGGCGGCGGTGGGTGGTCCTGGACGGAAGAAGGCTGAGCCATTGGTGCCTATGTACTAGCTCACGTATTCATTCATTCTGCTGCTTACTGTACATCCGCGGCCTGTTGTGCGCAGGCCGGCGCGTAGAGCAAGCGAGCATGTCGGTGGACGTGAGAACCGGTAGGATATCTGGCCGCCCTGTAGGTTTCTGCTTGAGGGTTTCCCTGGATGCCTTGCCGATTGCTGGCGCGACATCTAGGGGATAGCGGATGTTCATGGGAATGGGTGGATAGACGTGTGGATTACAGGGGGGTGGACGGCTTGGGGAAAAGAAGAATTATTATAAAACAGCGCCGTTGCGGTTGACGCTAATTGCAAGTGTGGATTGCATCTATGACAACTAGTGGTTATTTTGGGACTAGACGGGCTTGTTTGTCTTGTCTCGTCCGTCCCCGTGATGGTAAAGTGCTGGGACTCAGAGGTTCCTCGAGTGCCCTCTGCCTTGGTGCTGTTGTTCATGCTTGATATTATATTACCCTTCCTCTCCCTACTACTAATTCCCAAACGCCCTTGACAGTCGCGACATCCTCCTTGCTTGGCTTTGGCTTCGGGGAATAGTGGCCCTCCTGTTGTACGCACGCACCCATCCATCATCCTTAACTCCACCACCACCATCACTCATCCATATTTCTCATCACTTCCCAGTATTTGCCCCTCCGTTTGGGTGGTTGTTTCCTCTCTTCCCTTAATCTCGGTCTTGGTCCCGGACAAACGATCCGCGGTCCCCGCTGGCAGCAGCCTGTCCGTGGCCTATTTCCTCTTCGTCCCCATAACCCTCCCTGCTCCCATGTCCGTTGTCTTTCCTCCTGTTCCATCTCAAGCTTCTCTCGAGTATCAAAATGTCTATCCTCATAGATCTCCTCGTTCTTGTCTTCGTCCGACCAGTCTGACGAGCCCGGCGAGACCTACTGCGTCTTCTTTACTTCCCGATGCGTCTTTCCGGCATTGATCTCCTCGCTGTCTTCGAACATGACCACGCCCAGGTAGGCGATTAGGATGATATTTGCGACGACCGCAGCGAGGGCGCCACCGAGAGTGGAGGAGCCGCCGAAGGCAGGTATTTTGTTGACGCAAATGTAGTAGGTGGTCAAGGGGAGGGTTATTAGGGCGAGGGTGAAAGCTAGGAAGCGGGCTATACTGTTGCTGTGAGGGGATTAGTACTGTGGGGGAGAAGTGAAGGGGAGGATGGCGATGGAGGAATGGGGTGAGAGTGTGGCATATTGGGCACGGGATGGGGAAGGGGGCGTATGGGGTAACTATACGATGGGGGTGGGGAAGGTGACCTACGAGGAGACGGCCGGCGAGATGTCGGATTTGGCTGCCTTGCCATGGGGGAATTTTTCTGAGGATGACATTTTGTTCGGCTTGGTTCGGCTGGCTGATGAAGACGACGCAAGGTGAATGAGATCCAATGAGGTTGTTGGTGAAAGCCGGGTAGCGAAGTGGCTGTCTTTAGATATTGTGGCTAATGTTGATCTTGATGCTAAGAATAGGTGCGAGGTTAGCATTGAGTTATGTGAGAGTGATGGTTAGACGAGACAGGATGAGTAAGGCTGAGAGGCGAGGCATAGGGTATGTGGGGACCGTCTGCTGCTGCCCTGTCGAGGCGGATTCCCACTGCAGGACTAGGGGGTGTAGCCTTGTCATGCAGCCGGCTTCTCGTTTAGGGGCCCTAGATCGTCCCTGAGAGTGCTGGGAGAAACTGCTTGAAGACTTCAGAATGAGATAAATACCTTCTTTTTTAGGTTGAATCTTTGCCAGGTTTCACGTATCTAATACAGAAACAGGATCGCAATGCCCACTATCGTTTGCTGGGAATATTCTGGGGCAAAATGCTTGGTTATTTGGTCGGACGGGGGAATATTTATGAAGATGAAAGTATTGCTGCTTTCTTTTTTCTAGAATCGATGTCGTGTCTCCTTGTATGTAGCTCTGCAGCTTCCCTAGATGGTCGCTCGGTGTTGACTGCGTGAGCCAAATGAACTGCCACCATGAGTGACGTCATTGGCACGTGTCGCCCCTGTCCAGGTCTGATAGGCTGTCCCTTCAAACGTAGATGCTGTGACCAAGCGCTCATACATAGTACTCTTTCTGCCATGGATGCCAAGAGCAATGGCGCCATGGGGTTAGGTGGTGCGTGCGAACGCTTGTCTCCAGATCAACGTCTGCCCCGACAGGGTTCTCCATGGCGTTCAGTGGAGCTGATTCCCTCACGTGTTTCCGCGTAAATGGAATGCGGGAGGAATCGCGGTGAGACGCGGTTTCCTAGCTCCTAGATAGTGTTGGGGCCTAAAAAAGTCCAGCGCATCTTTTTTTCTAGAAGGCGTTGCCCTCGTCACCGTCCCTTCGTTTCAACAACACCACAGTTCGGCAGTTGAATACAGTCTCGATTGGCGAGTCTATTCACCTCGAGAGAGACTTCGCACGAGTGTTCTCTGCAATAGACACATCCTTTTGCTAATTAAGTAATTCAGTTTAGAATGCCTACGATCGTGGCCACGCTTCCGTCACCGTCGATTTCCACCTCCACTTTTAAAACGATCCGCAACCTTCACCAATAGATGGATTTGACGCCTCCTGTCCTTCATTATCATCTTCTTGTGTATCATAAACGACAGTTCTTGCCCATGACTCATCTGGTGCCGTTCATGAAGGTCGTGTGCTAGAGGCTTTATTGAATTTGAGGCTGGCGGAGGAGCTGGGAGGGGCTCACCTCGCAATTTCGATCGATAGTCGACCCCTATAGTCCACCACCCCTTTTCGTCAACACCACCGAGGGACCTCGTGATCACTCGTGGCCTCCACAGTAGTCTCCTTGCAGTTGTCACTTTTGCCATGGAACCCAATTCGCCTTTACCTTTGCGAGGGCGGGGCACTGCCCCACAAGGTGAAGCTTCGTCTCCGTCCACCACGCCTATCCACCAGCGACTTCAGCCTGGAGCCTCAAGATTTCCACGTTCCGATGCCCTCGCAGAAGATATTGATGAAATTCCTTCAGATGAAATTGAAGTCCCGTGTTCTCCCTACATCACCCAGCCCACGCAAATTATCGCAAAGGCTGGCCGAACCGCCCAACCCACACAGCCAGCTCCTCCAAACTTTCCAGTCCACCAGCGCGGAACACAACCCACACAAATTATTGCCAGAAAGCCGCCCACGGGTACTCAGGCAACCCAAATTCTTCCGCGGTCGAAAAATAAGTTCACTGCCCACCCAGAGTCACTCAGGCTTTCTCCACCATCAGATCCAGTTGGCTCTTCTTTCCTCCAGGACTCGCCCATCCAGCCATTCAAAGTGCCACCCAAGGTTGCAACTCAGCCAACCCAAATTCTGGCTGGTAAGCGATCTCTTCTCGTTCACAGTACCGCCAAAACCACACACTTCAGGTTTACACGCGAATCTGAATCTGAGGAAAGTGAGGGGGAAATTGAGGTCCCGGCATCTTCACCCTTTCGCACAAAAAGGTCACCGTATTTCAGCGATCAAATCTCCAGTCCACCGCGACCTTCCACCAAGGTTGCACTTGCCATGGCTCCTGCTGGCACCTCCTTCCGCCCGCCACGGCCTGCTGCCTCTCGCCAGGCGTCACGCCAGGCCATTGAGATCTCCGATGACGAATTGGCTGTTGGTTCAACGATGAAGAAGTTTGATTCTGAGAGCTCTGATGGTGAATCCCAAGCACAAACAAAGAGCGACATCCGCCCTTCCTCCTTTGTGCGCAAGGCTACCGGCCAAAGTATTCGCAGCATGATAAAGGTCGATGGGGATGAACAGGACTACAAGGCCAGTCCCACGTCATCTCAGGGATCGGACTCACGTCTTGGGAAGCGGAAGAGGTCGGATATCTACCTTGAAGAGATCCAGTCTTTCAACGACATCAAGCATGGACATGCACGCATGCTGGCAAAGAAGGTGTACCACCAAGCAGATGGTGGGTTCACCGCCGCGCAGTGCCTTGATGCCCTCCTCACGGCCAATCACGACGTTAAGAAGGCTGTTGACCTCCTTATGAACGAGGGAGAGTCTTCTTCAAGTGATAAAGATAGCGATGTCGAGTTTGTAGGGTCGCAGCCAAAGAGACAGCCAATTTCCATCTCGAGTGGAACCTCAATGGACATTCATGAGGCTGTGAAGGTGGTGAGCGCGGATGAAGATGACGAGGTCGTCGTACCATCCAAACCATCGCGGCTGGCTGCTCGAAGGAGTCAGCTTGAGAGTTTACGAAATAAAAGACAACAACGCAAGGGTGGTATCGCAAAAGGCTCGACTGGATCCCGCACCTCGTCTCCGGAAGAAATACTATCGTCGTCGCGGGTATCACATAATTCAACACCCGACCCATCCACCTTCCCGGTACCAAAGAACCAAGCTGCGTGGCGTCCAAAGAATGCACCTGTAGCTCTTTCACAGTCTGCCAAAAGTTCGAGCCCCGGCCAATCCAGTATCCACACTTCCCAACCTGCCCTTACTTCCAGTCGACCCACCACCAATATAACAATCCCGCAAGGTCATTCTCGATCCGGCTCTGACCACAGCGCATCCACCATTCGGCGTGGGAGAAAATTAATTCGCCGCCTCCAACCACCAACTGCACCTACTCAACCAAAGAGGCTTATCGACATAGAGTCCTCTGATTCAGAGGAGCCGGAAGCCGAAGAATCCGAACCTGAGCAAGTCGAAGATCTTGGTGACCAGTACGAGGAAGATACCGACGAAATGAGGGCCAGAGAAGATCAGTAAGTACCCACCACCAATCCTGTCCTTTTTCTATGTTGTCCCCCTTTCGCCCCTTTCGAAGTTCCTGTCCCCGTCACGGCTGCCAATAGCCAACTATCGTGCCTATATGCTCGTTTTGGCCTCATTTCGGTCTCATGTTGGTGTTGAAAGCGTGGGCTGCGGCTTGGCCTCAAGCCACCAATAGTGGCCTCACGGTACCCTCAACATGGGAACGATATCAATTGGGGTTCTTCATAGTACCAGAAGAGCCCAAATTCCCGCCGATTCCGTTTATTTACTGCCGTCTCCCGCCAGCCTTTGCTGGTCAGGCTGCTCCCCACCAAAGCGTACCAATTCCAGCCTCGCCAGTCCAGATCCACTATATCTGGACCCACTGCCTACAAGCGCTGCCAAGCTAAATTTCATTTACTGACCTGTATTTTATTATAGTGTCCTCAACTACATCAACAAGTCCACCTCCGTTGACATTCTGGCATTCGTAAACAAGGATGAAGCAGATGTCAAGTACTTTCTAGAGCACCAGCCTTTTTCTTCGCTGGTTGCGGCTGAGAAGGTCACCATAGAGAGGGAGGTCCAGAAGGGCCGCAAGCGTCGCATGGCTCTGGTTCCCATCGGCAGTGAAATCGTCCAGGGCATCTGGCCCAGCATCACGTCCATGAGGGCCGCCTCGGCTCTCATCAACCAAGGGAACAAGCGTGTGGAACTCATCGACGAGTTCATCAAGGACTGGAACCGTGATCGCAGCGGGCGATATAAACCAGCGTGTGGAATCGACGAGCCAGATACAGACGACGAAGGCGCCACCGCCGACACTCATGACAACCCCAATGAGACAAGTGAGAAGTCTTCCGCTAAGGCTCTCACGAACAGCAATACTGAGAATGGCGTCACGAACGGCGTTGGCGATGTCAATGGTGTGATGCCCATTAATTCCACCGGCATCAGGGACGGCAAGAAAATCCCAGGTTTCTACGAGGATGATGACGAGGACGATAGCGGGGATGATGTTGACAACGACCCCATCGATGCTAATTATGAGGAAGACAATGCTTCGACCGGACCCGATGACGACTGGGACGGAGACTCCGGCGATGGCGGCAGCCCCTCCAGGAAGATTAGGGGAGGCGGTCGCAGTGACATGACGCTTTTTAAACGTGGCGATATCGATCCTATCACCGGCCTCAAGGATATTCCATTCAGTACGCCCAAGTTTCTTGAGGGAAACTGTACCCTTAAGAGACATCAGAAGTTTGGCCTCAACTTCCTCGCCCTCTTGCGCTCTCTTAACATCCCAGCCCTTCTTGCCGACGACATGGGACTAGGAAAGACCTGCACCGTCATTTCTCTCGTTGCTTGCGTTGCAGAGAATGATGGTATTGGCGTCAAGGGAAACGCTAGGTTCCCCAACCTGATCGTTGTACCTCCCTCTACCCTAGACAACTGGCAGAAGGAGTTTGCCCGATTCGCTCCCAATATCACTGTCGCCATGTACCGCAATGATTCCCGCGCGCAAATTGCAGACCAGATTCGCTACCACCCTGATCGCTACCAGGTTGTTCTCACCTCGTACTCTCAGATTGGCAACAAAGAGGCAATTGGTCCTCTACGAGCCATTAACTTCAACATGGCCGTCTTTGATGAAGGCCACCAGCACGTCAAGAACAAACGCACCCAGGAGTGGTCTCGCCTCATGTCGCTTAGCACCAGGTGGAAGCTCATTCTCTCTGGTACCCCAGTTCAGAACGATTTCGAGGAGCTGATCTGTATTCTCTCCTTCCTCGACCCCAAGATTTTCACGGAAAGGATGTTCAAGGCCCTGGAGCCTGCTTTCAAGACCAAGGAGTCTCTGCTCCATGTTGGCAAGGGTACTCTTGGTGCCGGCGAGCGCCCCGAATTGGCTCGTTCCATGCTTGCTCCGTACCTCCTTCAACGCCGCAAGGAAACCGTGGCGATGAACCTTCCACTCAAAACTCACCGTATCATCTACTGTGGTATGACGGAGTCACAGGCAGCAATCCACAACAACGTCGTCAACCCTCCCAAGAAGGGTAAGAAGTCTGCAAACCCATATATGAGACTCAAGCAGGCCGGAAGCCATTCAATCATCGTACGACATCATTTCAACGATGACGTTGTCAATAAGATAGCTGACCGCCTGGAGGAGAAAGTGGACCCTTACAAGCGCCATCTGATCCTTCGCGAGCTTACGGCGAACAACGACTTTTACATTCAGAGAGATATCTGCCACGGATACAAGAGCCTCGTGGGAAAATTTGCCTTTGCTGGTAACAGACTCCTGGATTCGGGCAAGACTCAGACACTGTTGAGGCTGCTTCGCGACTTCAGGGAGCAAGGCCACAAGACACTGGTGTTTACTCCATTTAAGGAAACAGCCGGTGTCCTCCATGAGGCTGTAGTATCGACCGGCATGAACGCTCTTTACATGGCCGGCGATACTGCAGTTACGGATCGTCCTCGGCTTCTTCGCTGGTTTGAACGTGGCGACGAACATGGAGTCCAGTATGATGCTTTCGTCCTAACAACCGGCACTGGGGGAGCCGGCATCAACCTTACGGCTGCTACCAAGGTCATTATCTACGACATGGCCGACAACCCCCAAGACGACGTCCAGGCCGAGAACCGCGCCCACCGCATGGGACAGAGGAGGCCTGTTGAAGTCATTCGCCTGATCACCAAGGGCAGTGTCGAGGAAACTATATTTGCCGCTAGCAAGAAGAAGCTGGAGATGGCGGACAAGGTGACCAACTGGGTTGGCCTCAGGGATCTTCCTGTTGTTGAGTCTGAGGACGGAAAGCTCGATGATCTCATGGACGTCAACAATCGCGAGGTGCAGAAAAGGTTTGCCGGCATGTGCAAACCCGTCAAGGCCACGGTGTCTTACAGCAAGAGCATGGATGGTGGTGTTGGGGCTGGGGGCGGAGCTGGTGTCAACGGGGATGCTATGGAACATTGAGGAGGCATGCATATCCGCCGACTTACACAACGCTAGGCCGATGCATTCGGGAGGAGTTTCGTCGTTGCTCTAGACTTGGCTTTCCATTTGCTTTTGGCTGAGCATGGCTTTTCATGAGACGGCGGCATTCCTTTCTTCTTTCTCGAGGCCTCGTTTCTTCTTCCCTTCTTCCCTTTATCGTTTTCCTTAATTTCCCCTACTCGTGTAGTCTGGTCATGGCCATGGAGCTCAGCGGGAGAGATGGCCTTTGCATTTCCTCTCCTCACAGTCCGCATAGCCTGAATTGCACGGCAATGGGATACACGTTAGGTTCTTCCTATTCTTTATAGAGAGACGACGATAGCATAGCACTTGCACCATGAGAGCATGACATAGCACATACACACTGCACAGCCCTATTACTACCATTACGGAGCACACTATACTGGGTATTTTCTTCCTTACTAGGCGTTCAGGCAGAGGCAGCAGAATGTACCGTGTTTTTACTGGGCACCTAGGGAGGGGACTGATAGCAAGCAAACGATGCAATACTTAATCGAGTTCCGGGAAATGGTCTGAGATTTGATTGTAATGAGTGATATGCTTTCGAGGTTGTGATGGATGTTAGGACCGCGACCCTTCCATACCTTGACGGCTGGTTGGTCATGGCATGGTGTTTTGGGGGTATCCGGAAACGGGCGAACACGGTTGTATCTCATTTGATGTAGGTTATGATGCTTCCACTGGTGATTCCGCTGTGGTGTCTCCGAGACGGACGTACAAGTAGAGAATAGATAGAACCAGCGAAAATAGCCAAGTACATATCTTCCCAGAGGTAGTTCGATCGGATGTTCCTGTGTCCAAGCCGTTGGACCTTGCCCAGCGCATCGCGTTGACAACGACTGCCTCACCCGCCCCACATTCCCAGCAGACGGGGTAGAGGCAGCCATCAAAACAGCGCGCTTGCCAAGGCGACTCGCCCCGCGTAATGCGAGAGAGCTGCGTCGAAAACATGGGTGCCTTTGAAGAGGGAATGCCCATTGATAGTGGTAGTAATAATCCACCCCTCATGCCGGATAAAAGAGAAGGAGGAGGAGGAGGAGGAGGAGGAGGAGTGGGAACTTGGAGCAAAGCACCGCGTACCGAAACTACTGCGTAAAGCCGGGGGAGGTTTAGTCACTGGACTTGAAGGGAGTAGTATAATACTGAGGCATAATTTTAAACTACCGATATAAATATTTTTGAACATTCTCCAACATTCATACATGATGAATCATTGCCTACTTCTCAGCGTTCTGTCGCCAACGACATCCTCATACACTTGCAGTACGAGGCTCTTGCTCTGGTATTAACTAGGCGTAACGAAGTCGCTTCCGATAGACATTCAAACACTCGCCGGGCACCGCGTACTGCTGTCGAATATCCCGGGTCCGTGGGACCTGAAATCACTTTCAGTCACCGAATCTCTCACATGGATGTTACATCATTCAAGGATGGGCGGCTTCTGGAAGTGGACCCATAACAAGTCTATTGTGCAATGTTTGAACCCAGACGCCAGAAATTGGATCAGCATCGGGAGGAGAGAGAAGAAGATAAAGAAGGGCCGAAGGATGTCCTACAATCCATGTGGTGCTATGCCTAGAGGGCGGGACCAATGACCGACCCATTGTATACTAGCATTCCCCTGCCTCAGTCTCCAGAGTCCTTCATCTCTCTCCTCCCGTCGCCGTAAGACACGTACACGTCATGGTCGTACCTGGCCACACCCTCATAGTTCAGTTGGTTCGCCTCGATAGCTTTGGTATCTTGTTGGTGTTTTTTGGTATTTCCTCAACTCTAGGCGCTAAAAGAGGCGAAAGAACGAAAGGGCCGCCATGGATTCCATCTTTCCGATGCCCGTCGTGTCGTTACGAGAGGAGAAAAAAAATCTGTGCAAGTGTGATTTTCCCCTTTGCTGTCCCAAATGCAGAATATTTCCGTATGAACCCACCCGGCAAAAACCAACTCCGAGCCCCGGTCCCGAATCACGTTGTTTTAAATGGACGACGGGTAGAGCATGACGCGAACTGAAGCACCGAAGGAACGAGTAGGAAGAGGAGTGGAGAACTTGGCACGGACGACGCCAGAGTTGCCTATAGGTGAAGAAGGCATGGTTAGCACCGGCGTTCTCTATCAAGGGATGGAGGGAAGAAAGGAGCTTAGAATTTACCATGTGGCCTGGTCACCTTGCCCCAGATGACACGGATCTTGGTACCACGCTTCTCCTTCTGACCGCGGTAGATATAAGCTATCTTCTTTCCAAGGTAGAACCTGCTTTCCTCCTCGTCAATATCTGCTTCACCATGGCATAATGAATGGGCTTATCAAACGTACTTGGCGGCGCTCTGGTCATCAACACCCTCGATCTTGATCAGACTGGTGGAGGTGTGGGTCGTCCGTCGACCACGCTGGTAGCTCAGGTGGCGACCCCTACATCACAGGTAACACCTCGTCAGCATTCCAATGTTTTTCTTTTGTAACACTATCTTGGGGGTTCCCTCGGGAGGTAGTATCTGAAAAGGGAGGCTGGAAATGTCTTGCCCGAGGCAGGACAAGACAGTCGGCAACCGATCGCTTGGGGTATGGTGGACGGAATTCGAGATCGGTAGGAGAAAATGTGCTCCAGAAGCCATTGAAGAGGATTCTGCCACTTACTTGACATATACTAAAATAACAATTGTTAGTCAATGTCCATTTGGTCCTCAATGCGATCCATCTAACCATCGCAAGTTCCCGAGCCAGTTGTGCTCTGTGGTTCGGGAAACACGGGCGGGTTGGTAGAACGGGGAAGGGTCTCTGCTGCTCTGCCGACTTACATCTGTGTCCTTGCTCAGGCATCTTGGGATGTGTGTGCACTCTCACTGCTGTCCTGGGATTTGAGGTGTGAAAGTGTTTGCCGCGTCGTTGTCGTGAGATTGAATGTGTGTCGATGATGTTCGGGAGGGCGGAATGAGTGGTGGTGTTGCCGGCCAATGTGGAGTTTAGGGCTCAGCTTGAATTTTTTGCTCGGCTTGCCTACCCCACGGAAACTGAGTTGGTGAAAAGATTGTGGGAAATGATGTAAGCAGGACTAGACATTATCGATTCGACATGTTATCGATTTGCTTTTTTGTTGTTTCACGTGCATCTACTCGCAGGCCCTGCTTGAAGTGGGGCAGGCTTACTATTGCCAACTGCTCATGCCTCAGGCCTCAACGCTTTCCCACCATCTTCGGTTCGAGGTTTTCCAGGTCGTTCTTTCGGATGCTGCACCGTGCCAGGGCCATCCATTTTCGGCCTTCTCCAACCCGTCTCGTAACATCGCCTGTTCGATCAGGTAGGATAAGAAGCCATGGAATAAGTTAACAGATATATATGTTGGCACCACATTGTCCATCGCGGTTTCCAGGAACAATCCCGAAGAGATAGGTCTGCCCCATGGCTCGACCTCCGGCCTTTCCTGCGCCGTGTCCCCGGCTACGGAGCCTCATCTCGAGATGCTGACAAACTCTCACCAATGTGGCAGGCGACAGTTCACACGCGTACTTCCGCAGTACTTGCTGCTAAGTTCTATGTTTGCAATTTGTCATCACCTTTGCGCTGGCGTGGGGCAATGGCACCAGAGAGTACTTTTTGTCCATCCAATTCCCATACCTCCCACTCGGTTGGATGCCGAGTAATTGCCCGGACTCTAGCAACAGTCTATGACCACCGCGACTTTCGCCTTGGGCGATGATTCCAGCGAATTCGATCCCTGGACGGACTCGAGGGCTCTAGCTGGGGAAACTTGCCGTTGTAACACTGCACTGGAAACACAGACCGAGTGACCCGCGGAGTTACGAGACTTGAGGTCTCAATAGCGCAACCTCTTGCCTAGCCGCGAGGAGAACAACAGGTCAGAGTTTTCCCCTCTTGAAGAATTTCAAACCTGCTGGATGCAAACCGTATTCAACTTCTCGACGAGGCCTGGCTTTGTATAGATTGAATACCCAGAGTTGCTGAGTGTGCGTCAAGCGAGGGTTAAAGTAGTCAACTTCCGGAATTTCTGCAGTGTTTGACATGTGTAATCACCACAAGAGCTCTGGATCAAGCTACAAGACACCAGGCACAACATCTCACTTCCCACCCTCAGTTTTCTCAGCCTAGCTTCCCGGCTCGCTTCCTATCATGGTATTGGCGGCTAAATTGGCAGATGAAAGTCAGCAGCTTGCCAGAATACCATGTTGCAATGCAGTAGCGATGTACATGCAGTACATGGTGCCCCTCCCCAAGTCCTTGGAGATGCTCCCAACCTCAACTTTATCAACCAGTGAGGCAAAAAGGAACCAGATCAACGACTGCCTTGAGGCAATTTACTTCCTCAGTGCCTAGCCATGCAGCTGAATTCCAATCTCAGTCATCAACAACGGCTAGAGAGAAGAAGAAGAAGAAGAAGAAAGTGTCGACAGACAGATCTGGCTCGAAGTGCCTCTGAAGAGGGGCTGAAGCAATGGCAATGACGACAAAAGATGGAGCTTCCCCCTGGCTTCCCACCCAAACGTCAATCAAGCCCCCGCCGCGCACCTCCCGACCAGGGTACAAGGGGAACTGTATCACCCAAGGCTTACAGACGTCGATGCAACAAGTTCTGCGACGTGATAACCCCAAAACAATTCCGTACTTGTATACACAGAACCTTTTGCCCTGGGCTTCCCATTCCTCTTACGCCCAGATGCCACGAGCTGAACTTGGGGAAAACCTAGCTGCCGAGAAGTTTGCCGTCCAAAATTTTGGAGACCTTGCCGGTGTCTTTGTCCGTACATAGTAAAAGGTATCCATGCAAGGGGATTTAAGAAGCCTCCCGGACTCTGGTTTCGAAAAACGTTTCCCCAACGGACATAACCCTGGAGAATTTCAGCGGAATTTGGTGACCGGACATCCATGGAAATGGGCGGCGGAGAGTGCAGCTGCCCGGCCGTGGCTATTTGCGGCATTGGATAAATTACACAGCCAGGCTGGCTAGTACTGTAAATATAATAAAAGGACGAACTATACTACAACTAGAAACAAAATTTCCATTCTGCCTGGCACACTACTTAATTAGACTACACCCTATAGATGTGTATATGTGTGCTTTTCTCTATGTATATAATGGAGATCTCCCGGGCTTTGTGGTCTAACATTGTGATTCGTGGATAGGTGCTTTGGATAGGTACTTGCCATAAAAGGCTCGGACCGCTGCTGATAAATGAACAAACAACTGGATGGCGAGTCGAACTTGTGATATCTCGAATTTCACAAAGCATTGGAATGCAAAAAGACCCCAGAAAGGAGCCCGAGTCTCCTGACGCTCAAGCTCCTTGCACCAAGCTCGACCACGCACCAGGACGTGTCTGCCGTGATTTGTCGCGAACGGCAAAAATGCTCGGGGTATTTGGGCCATGCACGTATTCTGGGCGTGGCAGCTAGACTTACAAACGGCGACCAGTTATTGCTGCGGGTATTTCCCAGGTATAGTCGGTGGGGGGGGTACTAATGGGTCTTTCTCCCCTTCCTTCCTCACATACATACATACATACCCAGATATTGTCGGGTTAATCCCTCAATGATACCATGCACAGCACGAGGCGACCTGGTAGCATTTTCTTGGTCGGTCGGATTTCATACAGGATAGCTGACGCTCACAGCTAGCTCTAGGTGTATATAACTTGGGGGAAAATGAATTCAATGCTGGTGTCCTTCAAGACAATTATCTCACCGCAGCCCCCGGCCTCAAGGTTCCTCTCCTAACAGAAATTTATTAGGCGTAGGGGGTGAAAGGAAAGCATCAACCCCATGACGACAGACGGCATTTTACAGTTGGGCTGCAGGTTGAAGGTGGGTGGGACTGAGTAAGCCGAGATCCAAAACTCATTGTCGGAGCAAAAAGAGAGAGTAGAGTAAGTAAAATAATGAAACCCTATCTACTCAGCGCCCCTAAAAGATGGGAAACCGACCATAGAGTATGGACCTACTCAATCTCGTCATCCGTGGCCCCTCCAGTCCCAGACCTTCCGAACTTTCCTGCAACGCCTAGATCGGAGAGCCAGGCCCAGCAACATATGTAATACTTAAACACAAGGCGCTGATAGCTATTACCCGGATGAAACTTGGAGACCATCTAGTTATATACAAGAGAGATCAAAGACTCATCAGAATATATCCGGACATACAGCACATCCAATACCAGGTGTGACGTATTGTATACATTTGGGTGAAAGAGTTGGATGCGCCTCAAGGGTTCGTTGGGAGCGACTCTACAGTAGTAATCCAGATCCTTAATTGCGGGTTTCCCTGTCGCTCTTTCCTTTGCTGGCGGGCGATCACTTCGAAACAGACAAGAACCAGCCCGCTTCAGATCCCCCAGCATCCAAAATCCACAGCTCAGCTTTGACGCCGTAGTTAAAGTTACTTTAACCCCGGAATTTGCTTCCCCCTCCCCCTTTGCTCCCAGTTTATCATTCTTCTACTGCTTTTGCTCCAACTACAATCCTACTTTCCTCCTCTGCTTGCAGCCAGCACCACAGCAGCCCCGTAAGCCCCCGCAAGCCACTCACAGGACTCAGACGCAGCAGCGGCAGCTGGTGCGCTTAGTACTGTACAAACATCATCCATTGTTGGACCTTCCCGCATCCGGAAGTAGGTACTTCCTACGCCTCTTAAATCCCCGTCCTTCCTCCGTGCCCAATTGTCCCACTTCCCTCGCATTCATCTTCGATTAGGTGTCACTGTAGCCAACCCTGCGCTGTACCTTGCGGATACAAAAAGCTGCTGCTGCCGCACTGAAGCTTACTTGCTGCTGTTACAACTTGTACCCCAACCTGGAAACTTCTTCTTAGCTACCCCCGTCCCCCCCCTGCCTTCCCCAACACCTGCGACCACAATCGTCATCGTCACTTCCCCACCACCACTTTTTTTTTTTTTGCGAACCGTCCTCCCCTCCTCGACCGCTCGACCCTTCGACTCACCCAGCACCTGCTCCCGTTTTGATTTTGGCCTAACAAACTCAAAATTTCTCTCCAACCTCAAACGAACTCGTGACTAAGGAGCAGCCTTGGAAAATATTTCAGTCGACTAAATAATACGTAACAAGTGTTCAGATAGCTCCTCCGACAGCAGGACGGACCACCTGTCCAGCATTCTTTTTTTACTAGGCCGACCTACCGTTGTTACGCTCCCAGGGTGAGCTAAGCTGCTGTGCCAGGTCCCGCAGCTCGACGATTCCAGACAACCAACCGACAGGCCGCCTGGTTCGAGTACTGTCTTCTCATCCTAACGGCTACATGCCTGGTTCCTTTTTTGACGGCTCGACTGGATATTCGATAGTGGACCTCGTCCTAGATTTCACACTTAGTATTCTATAAACTATAGCGGTTGCACCCACCCGATCAACCAGCAGCAAGATGGATCAGTCTTCTGCGGCAGCGTAAGTGGCTTTCCAACGAGGTGTTGGGAGGGGAGTTGTCGCCGCACAACCTGTCAGCGCTAGCTTCCGCCCTCTCCTTCCTGCGCATCCGCATCTATCGTGAATCTATGTACTAATCATCCCGATGCACGAAACAGTGAGATGGAGCTCAGGGACAACACCATCATCGTCGTTCTTGGTGCATCTGGAGATCTTGCCAAGAAGAAAACCGTAAGAGATACCCTTCCTGTCTTTCTTGAACCTTTTTTTGGTCTAGTCTAACATTTTGCCGCATGTGTCTCGTATAGTACCCCGCTCTCTTTGGTCTTGTAAGTGGCCTCCGATATGCCCTCCTCTTCTGTTCCCATTCTATCGTCATGTCGATATGCGCCAGTCACGATTCACGCGCACATGGCCTGTTCCAGGCTTTCCAAATTCTGTGCAAGGCATCGCCCCTGGAGGATACTTGAAATTTCATTCTAAGGGAAGTAGAAGTCGAAAATGAAACAGCTGACAAGCAATGTCGCATACAGTACCGAAACCAATTTCTGCCCAACGACATAAGAATCGTTGGCTATGCCCGAACTCAGATGGACCATGGAAAATACATTGAGCGCATCCGATCATACATCAAGACCCCGACCCAGGAAATCAAGAAGCAACTCGATGAATTCTGCGATCTCTGCACATATGTCAGCGGCCAGTATGACCGCGACGATTCCTTCCAGAGTCTCGATGGCCACCTCAAGCAGATGGAAGAGGGTCGCAAGGAGGCCCATAGGCTGTTCTACATGGCCCTTCCCCCCAGCGTCTTCACCATAGTCTCCCAGCATTTGAAGAGGTGCTGCTACCCTACTCGGGGTATTGCTCGTGTCATTGTAGGTGCCCCCTCCCTCCTTTTGCGGGAAGAGACTCGATGCCAGATATGATGAGCATAACTGACACATCGTGACTGTTGCGGTTGTCATAGGTGGAGAAGCCTTTCGGAAAGGATCTGGCTAGTTCGCGCGAGCTCCAAAAGTCGCTAGAGCCCGACTGGAAGGAGGACGAGCTCTTCCGTATCGACCACTACCTTGGCAAGGAGATGGTGAAGAACATCTTGATTCTGCGCTTTGGTAACGAGTTTTTTGGTGCGACGTGGAACCGTCACCACATCGACAACGTCCAAATCTCCTTCAAGGAACCTTTCGGAACCGAGGGTCGCGGCGGCTACTTTGACGAGTTCGGCATTGTCCGTGATGTGATGCAGAACCATTTGCTCCAGGTCCTGACGCTGCTCGCCATGGAACGCCCCATCTCTTTCTCGAGTGAGGATATTCGAGACGAAAAAGTGCGCGTCTTGAGGGCGATGCCGGCGATCGAGCCGAAGAACGTCATAATTGGCCAGTACGGCAAATCGCTCGACGGGTCCAAGCCCTCGTACAAGGAGGACGATACTGTGCCTAAGAACTCGCGCTGTCCGACATTCTGCGCCCTGGTGGCCTACATCAAGAATGAGCGCTGGGACGGCGTTCCCTTCATCATGAAGGCGGGCAAGGCGCTTAACGAGCAAAAGACCGAAATCCGCATCCAGTTCAAGGATGTTACATCCGGTATTTTCAAGAATATCCCACGAAACGAGCTTGTCATGCGCATCCAACCCAACGAGTCTGTTTACATCAAGATGAACTCGAAGCTACCAGGTCTCAGCATGCAGACGGTCGTTACGGAACTCGATCTCACCTACCGCCGCAGGTTCTCGGATCTCAAGATCCCCGAGGCATACGAGTCCCTGATCCTCGACTGCATCAAGGGTGACCACTCCAACTTTGTGCGCGATGATGAGCTTGATGCCAGCTGGAGAATCTTCACTCCATTGCTCCATTACCTTGATGACAACAAGGAGATTATTCCTATGGAATACCCCTACGGTATGTGACCCCGCGATCTGAGGTCTCGTCAAATATCTTGATGTTTGGGACTATGCCTAAAGTAGAGAGAGCTGGGCTAATGTGTGCGATTCGTTTTCTGCAGGATCTCGTGGACCCGCCGTACTCGACGACTTCACAGCCTCGTATGGCTACAAGTTCAGTGACGCGGCTGGCTATCAGTGGCCGACCACTTCTGCCGACTCTGCAAATAAGTTGTAAGTAGCAAAATTTAAGCCTCGGCATGCTGATGATAATTTTGCTTGGTTGTATTGCGTCGCCTTCCATCCCATGGTAGGTCATTTAGTGACCATGACGGTGTAGCTAGTTGAGAGATGATTGGGTGGAAGTTGGGATGCTAGGGCATTCTCCGACGGAATTGTAGTTGGATTTGACAGGCTGGCGGGACAAGTGATTAAATTCACAAGTTTAAAGCTTTCTTGGGTTTTGTTTTGGAAGGCCGGGTGTGTCGAGAGATGATATACACCAAGATCAATTCTTACAGCTGCTAGAGGATCATGCACTGGGGTGGAGCAATGACATCAATGCTTGCTGCTCCCTCATTTTTGTCTCTATATTCCTACAACCTACAATATTTCATAGAGGACTGGATCAAATTAGGAAATGCATTGGCGCGTAGGAAGCATTCCTTGAAATATGACTCACCCGTTTTCTCTCTATTTTTGTTTACCTCTGGGCCACAATGGAATACGTTCTCCCTTGAGGCCATTTTGATAGTCTCAAAGCATTTGTGCCGAGTTCTATGTGGAAGCTCAGGATGTTGACGTTGGCCGTGCAAGGGACCAATCAGGAACAGAACTGATTTTATAAAGCTGGGTGTTGCTGCAACCAAATATGGAGGTTCCCATCATCTGATTTTGAGGTTTCCCATCCATGTGTTAAAGGTATTAGGAGCTTGGATAAGGCAACCCGTCGGTCGCTGGTAGAGAACAATACGAAGAGGGCTTTCTGAGGACTCATGCTCATATGCATGAGGCTTAGTTTGAGGCTCGCCTAGTCATGTACATACTGTATTCTAAATGGATGTACGTTGAGTTACAGCCATGTATGGTGGACAGGTGTGTTTGCGTGTGCTAGCGCATGATGACGCAGGTTTCTAAAGTTGGAACCCCACTTTTCTACATAGTAATGCTAGAGTCTTGCTGTAGCTCTCTAGGTACCGCAGAAGGTGCCAAGGCGCTGGGAGTGTCGAGAATGATCACGTGATGAATGCCGTCTCGCGACTTTTTGGTGGGCTTTGCTGGTGTTGCTTAAACTAGAGGTAGGCAGGACCCGCCCGTAACTGTCGGTCTTTCGAGAAGCACCTGCCGCCTTGTTTGCCAACCCCTGTGCAAATATCACCACCTCTTGCAGCAGCGAAAGTGCGTTTTGGTGACAACACTACTCACAACACGCACACACGTCGCCCTTACCTTCATTCTCCCCTCTACAACCGAATCATCTCCACCCACCAGGACTAACCCCCACCCGAAACGCCTTGAGCAAGATAAATGTTGTCTTTTAAAGCCGACGGCCCCACCAGAGAAACCGACCGACGAACACCGCCTACAGCATAAAAAGTTCCGAGCCGGGACACCTGAAGGTTCTCATGGGCCAGCGGGCATGACTTAGCGACACTCATCACAAACGTCATCTCGCTACTCATCGCGATCACCATCTCTATCTTGCCTCCTAGAACAGGCGCAATCGTCGCACATTTTTTAGCAAGTGCCTGCGGCCCGTCATCGCATCTGGCGCCATTCACTGCCATCGCAACTCGAGCCATCGCGACGCCAACTCCCAAAAGCCTAATCATCTGCACGAAAGCCAAATCCAGCCACTTCCTCCCTCGCCATAGGTTTTTCCTCCCTCACACACCTAGTGTGCTATTTCCGCGACCGCATCCAAATTTCCTGCCTCCATAGTGGGTAGCCAGCCATTTCTTGATTGCTTCTCCACGACCGGGCGCTCTTCTCCTCTCCTGGACGACCGCTACACCTTTGAGGACGACGAATTATCGGTGTTAGGCACGTACAAAAAGTTTTCATCTATTCCGGTAAATCCAACAAGGTACCTCAACCACCCCTTCTGCCACAGTTCCTCATCGGCCCGACGGTTGCTTCCCACGCACCTGCTCCCCCGCTTCAGGGTGGAGTTGGCGGACAAGAGGGATTGTCTTCTCTAAATGCCAGCCGTCGTTCTCGCCATGGAGAACGGCATCCAGAACGGTGTACGCACCAACCATGACCGAGATATAAGGCAAAATGGCGCCGTAACCACTAGCGACTCGAAACCCCCTGCCGGCATCACCAATAGGAACCTCGTCCTTCCTCACCACTCCCCGAAACCCCCAAAGTCCGCCGACCCGAATCGCTTCAACGAGCTGCCCGATGAGATTCCTCACATTACCCAGGGCTTCGTACCCGTGGGCCTGCTCCTCTCTCGCCTTGCCCAGCGCTCGCACAATGAGTTGAGGGAAGCCATCATGGAGATGGCCCAGATACCAGTAGCCAAACAACACCCCAACGGCAACTCAGTCCCGCCATCATCATCGAACCTCCCTGACGACGACTCCAAGGCCAACCTCCAGAAGAAAGGCATGATCCTCACGTACGCACAAAGACAACATGAGAACTGGGTCAAGGCATTGATAATTGCGCACTGGAGTCGAGATGCCAAGGAAATTAGCAAGCTAATCGATCTCGTAAACCACATGTGGGCGCAAAACGACCAGTACATTACCATCAGGAACACAATGGTGGAAAACAAGGAATCTTTCACATTTGCGAGACTCCCTCCGCCAGACCTCAAGACAGGCCTCCAGGTCCTGTCATATGGCACGTTTCCTGCGCTACCTGACTTTGGCTTCATCGACCCGCCGCCACTACCGGCAAGAGAGCAATGCGAGTTCCTCGACAACCTCGACACCCTCCTCTCGATGCGCCTGAACATCGACGACCACGACAAAATTCCTTACCATTTTCGTAACTTCAGAGTCCATGACGGACGTGTTACTTTTACGGTCAAGGGAGAGTTTGAGGTGGCACTAACGATCGCGGACGAAAATTTCACGAAACAATACTGGTTTGTTGGATTCAGGTTCTTATTCAAACCCGAGCCTACAAACTGGACGCCAAGGACGGAACAATTCATCGAGGCGAAGGTTAACGAGGCGCTCTTCAACGATGGGCTGGATGGATGCTACCGAATGCTACACGAGTACGTGTTAACATACAAGATCAACGAGTACAGGCGGCAAGCCCTCGAACTTCAAAAGCAGAAATGGGTGGGGACTCTGGGTGTGGAGGCGCTCAACAGGGCATCAGGTATACAATACTGGGTCGGGCGATATCGCAACGGACCCAAGAGCTGGATTATTTTAGGCGCATCTGCCAACAAAAAGCCCGGGCAGGGCGATGCGAGCGACTCCGTCATGCCTGACAGGTCAACCAGTTCAGTTTCAATCCGGTGGTTCCGCGACAGTGTCGAGGTGAAGGATGCAAACATCACACTGGATACTGAACGGGTCTCGACGGACAGCCTACTTAGAGCGGTGACGGGGCGTCATGTTCAGCACATATTATCCACTATCCACAGGAAGCTTCTAGCGCGGCCACGATTCGCTGCCCGTGAATTGGGCACACGGCTGGCCATATGTCAGGACGATGCTGGCAAGTCGTCGCTGTCGATAGATCTGGATCGAGATGAAGAGTTGGTCGTCAAGATGGACCCCATCACTGGGTTTTTCGCCCTCAGCCCGCAGACCAAGATCACGGCGACATTTGAGTCGCGGCTCAATACATCCATCAAGGAGCCGACAGAGGAAGGAGTTTTCGTTATGGAGAACATCCGAACGCATTACTTTATGGAAGAACTGAGGAGGCGAGGCAGAAGTGTTGGCTGGGAGACGTCTGGGATGCCAGTGAAAGCCGAAGACATCAGGCTGACGCTGGGCACCAGAGAAAATGCCCAGTATGTCTGGTTCAAGCGGCCTGGGTGGGAGTCGCGGTGGTATGTTATGCTGGCCCTCGGAGTGTCTGGAGACCGGTGGTATCTCATGGACCTGTACGTTTATATAATCTCATTTGTGACACTCTTTTACCCTTTTTCCTGGTCTTCAGGCTTGATGCTAACCTTGGACATTTATAGCGCCGAGAAGGAAAGAAGGGGCGGCGCGAGGTTGTCGACAGACAACACCATTCAGGCTTACGTAGGACTGAAGGTCTCAGCGGGGCACCCGGACCTCAACGACGAGTTTTTCAGCGACCTGGAAACATATGTCACTGGCATCATGACTCACATAGTCGACCTAACGGAATTACACAGGAGAAAGATCCCAGCCCGCTTCACGCAGATGGGTGGTGGTCAGTCCATCTCGCCGCATATCAAGATGCCATCGATATGCATCAGGTTGTCGTCGCTTCTCTCGGACTCGTCTCGGAACCAGAGGAAGCCCTGGGCCAAGGACTTGGTCACTCTTGATTTCCGAGGCCTTCACAGGCTGGACACGGATTCAGACGCGCCGCGTAGGCCAGACGTACACATCATTGCTGAAGCACGACTCACCGTCACAGACAAGCCACGATTCAGCCTTCTCAAGGGTAACGTCGATGAGGATATTCTTTTCAACCAGGGCAAAGGCACATTCTGTCTCCAGATTCGGTCCGAAATTGGAAAGACCGTAATCGAGACGCTTTCATCCCGGCTACGTGCCATCGAGCGTCTCATGAACTTTGTCGAGGCTGTTTGCAAAGCGGGCCCCGCTGTCCAGAGCGAGGCAGTGACGCTGCGACAAATCGTTTTCACGTATGGGGACAAGGTTCCAACTCCATCCCCGCAACACCAACATCAACGCCAGTCATCAAAAGTCGACCGTTGGAAGGCAACAGTTGACCTGTCGGATCCGAAGAGGGTCAGGATACATCTTGACGACAAGAACCCTCATGTGCGCGTGCTCGACTACCTTGACAAGTTGGCAAACTCGCCCAAGGACTTTGAAAAGCTACCCAAAGTCTTGGCTACCACACTGTCGCTATACGTCGCACTGGACAAGATGGAGGAAGCATGGTCAAATGTATCAATGCAGACGGGTAAGATCCATTTCACCATCCTCCTTCGATCCCTGGATTGGGTCGGGTTCAGGATGCAAATCAATACGAGAGCACCCAACAAGCCGTTTGTCCTTAGCGTCGAAATCAAGTTTAAGAACCGGATGGGCGATGCTTGGTGGCGGATCAGGAGGGTAGTTGTCCCCGAGGTGCCGGCGACGGGTGCTGGGGGGGGCACACAACCTCAACAACCACAGGCGCTTGATTCGGACAACATCCTTAGAGTATCGTGGGATAAGGCTAAGTCCCGGGATCCCAGGATTAAGAGGCTTGGTGATGCTTGCGCTGCCAAGCCGGACAGCGTAGGCAGCGCCTTGTTTGCGCTCACCCACGTCATTCGAGCCTGTCTTGGCTTGGATAAGCAGCAGCCGCAGCAGCACAAACTACAGCAACAGGGCCAGGGCCAGGGTCAACAGCAACAACAAGCAGGTCCTGCCGTTGCAGCGGCGATGAAGAGGCAGCATTCGCAACAACCGCAACATCGCCAGCAGCAGCATTCCCAAGGACAGGCTCCTGTGGCGCCCATGATGGGAATCCCCAGCCCAAGACGTGGCAGCGGCAGCGGCGGTATGGCCAACGTCAGGCCGGGGGGGAACGGCAACGCGAACGCTCCATTCGTGCTGGACTAGGAGTTCGGCACGAATGAAGACGGGGCCAATCTATGCCCCATGAGTTTGGACGAAGTGAATGATATGTTGGGGAGAGGGGAGGCTGGTGGAGGAGGCTGATAAAAGGAGCTCGGGGAGGATCATTGACGGTCCTCCCCTTTCATGGCGCTGGGTTTCTTATTATGATTTCATCTTACAGCTTCTCGTCCTTAATGATGACGACGAGGGAGCTTAGAGCATTTGATCGGAGCAGGGATTTTGTCCATTACCGCAGCAGTACATATAACATACCCCGGATGGTTTTATTTTCATTTTTATCTTTCCTTCGCATCCCAATTCCAGTGCCGAGCTTTGTCGAGGGGTGGGAACGGGTGGGGTTGTATCTTGTATGAGAAGAGGGCTTTGCGAAGACCGGTATCAGCCACACTACTGCGCTGGTTGTAAACGGCCGAGTGGGTTGTGTATGTGTGCGAGTTTATGTTTAGTGCTGTTGTCGACAATGTTGTTTGTTTGGTGCTGCCCCCGAGTCTCAATTGCCAGAAGGGAGGGGATTAGTGCAGCAAATCAGGCCTGGTGGTGGAATGAGAGTCTTCTACGTCAGGTAGTTTCAGGGAGTTGGATAACTATGATGCCTGCCTGCCTGCCTGCCTGCCTGCCTGCCTGCCTGCGTCCAACAACTCGGACATGAAAAAGCCAAGCCAATCCTAAACTCTTAATCAAATACAAACGTATCAAATTCAATGGCCAATCATTACATTTACATGCGTGGTGGAACCGTGCTTTGTACTGCCGTCGTACCTTCTTCCCTTAGCATTAGGCGGCCCGGCCCATCGTGCCCCGCCCCACCCGACGTCGGTCCACACTGCATCGGACTGAGCCAAGATTGACTTTGCCTGCCCCACAGGCGAGCTTCAAACACGGAACCTCAGCAGCAAGCAGCAGGATGGCGCGACCGGCATTGACACCGATAGCAATGCCTCGCCGGTTACGGCTAGGGGGGCCTATGGCCGGGAATGGAACGTGGCGAGGGACATCGCATTGCCGACTAACGCGACCGCGAGCACTCTCGTCAGCCTCGCCCTCCTCTTCATGCCGGGAAAACGATGCACCCCAAGGCCCACCAAATGACATCGCCGTACTAGGCGCGGGGCTGACAGGCCTTACTACCGCATTGCACCTAGCCCATCTTCTTCCCACCGCCAACATCACCATCTACGAAGCCGCAGACAAAGTTGGCGGCTGGGCCGACACTGGGGGGGCCGTTGCCGCCGAGAATGAGAGGGCGAACGAGAAGGCGAACGGGGAGGCGGACGGGAAGGCGGACGGGAAGGCGGACGGGAAGAATGACAGCGACCCCAAACACATAGTAGAGCGAGGACCGAGGCTCATCAGGATACCGCAACCAGGCGACAAGACATTCGACTACCTAGCCTTTTTCGCCACCGTCAAGCTGCTGGCTACCAGCCCCGACGCCAAGGCCGGAAGCCGCCGGTTTCCGCCCATGGTGACCGAGCCGTACCAGTCGCCGAGCGCCAGGGCGAGGCTGTCACGGTACATCTACTACCCCGACCACCTTGTGAAGCTCCCTTCGGGCCTGGGGGATTTGGCGGCGCTGGCTTCGAGGCTCGTGCTCGGGTTTCCCGGCAGGCCCGAGAAATTGTATGACGGGCTGCTAGGAGAATCGTGGGAGATGCTCAAAAGCTACCGGGGCATGGGAAGCTCGGGCTTCCCGGATAGGAGCAGGGACCCTTACTGGGACATCAGCATCGGGGAATGGTTCGAGCAAATGACGGGGGGGAGGAAGGACGGCAGCATCATGAAGATGATTTCCAGCGTGCTCGCGGGAATCTATGGAGGGGACCCGCACAGCCTGAGCGCGAGGAGCACGAATGTGTTCGGCAGAGTTTTGGCCCAGTTCCTAGACCAAAGGGAGGCCTCGCTGAGGGGGGAGACGGTCGACGATGTGTTGATCAGCGAGAAGGATTTTTCCTTCCGGGAGAGGCACGGGGAAAAGCTTCTCGGCGGCACGGGCGAGGACGCAAGGGCGGGGGGGAAGGACGCGAAGGTCAGGATGGCCATCACCAACTTGTTTGGGCGCAATGTAATGTTCCCGGCGGGCATCTCGCGGCTGGCGGAGGCACTGCTTGGAGAGGCCCAGACCCGAGGGAAGGTCACGCTGAAGCTGAACACGAGGGTGGATGGCCTGGAGTGGAGCAATGACGAGGCCGGCAAGAAGATTCTAATCCGAGGAACGGAATCCGGGAAAGACGGCGTTAGCTTCACCAAAACTCGAGCATTCGACAAGGTCATATCGGCCTTGTTTAGTGGGGATCTTGCCAAGCTTGCAACGAGGCCCGACACGAAAGCTAGTAGCGGGGGCGATGGCACCGACGCCGCGAGCACCCTCCTGCCCGCTCTTGCCGAAACGGAAGCCGTGACCATCCTCGCCGTCAACGTCGTCTTCAAGGAGCCCGATCTCGACAAGGATTATCTCGGGTTTGGATACCTCATCTCGCCGACGGCCGTGGACACGGAGACGGAGAACCCGGAACGGGCCCTGGGCGTGTTGTTCGACAGCCAGATCAGCCCAATACAGCCTTCATCGGAGAAGGGCATCACCAAGTTCACCGTTTTGCTGGGGGGCCACCATTGGAAGGGGCTGGAGGAGAGGGAAAACGTCCGTCTCGAGGACATTGGGAAGGAAGAGGCGGAGCTGATGGCGCTCGGGGTGCTGGAGAGGCACTTGGGAATACCGGTAGGCGCGGTCGAGCGTTCCACCAGCTTCAAGCTGTGCCGAAACTGCATACCGCAGCACACGGTGGGACACAGGCGGAGGATGGCGAGAGCCCACGAGGAGCTCATGGAGGCGTTCGGCGGGAGGCTGGCAGTTGCGGGACCTAGCTATGGAAGAGCGGGCATTCTGGGGGCGGTGAGGTCGGGGATGGAGGTTGCGGAAGCGGTTGCGATTCCAGATGCTGCTGCTGCTGCTGCTGCCGTGGCTTCCACCGAGGGCGAGGGTGGAGGAGCTGGTGGTGGTGGTGGTGGTGGTGGTGGCATGTCGGCTCATGCCATGATTGGCGACACGGGCCTGAAAGACTTCGTGGGACACGAGTTGTTTGCTACCGTGAACAAGGATGAATGGGCGGGAGAGACGCTAAGATTGAGAAAGATGCTGCTGAAGAGTGTTTCCACGGCGGTGGAACTGATGCAAAAAAAGGGAGGATAGAAGGAGCGGACTGAGGGGGATGGATGAATAGTCCGGGATCATTGAGATGGTGCTGCAGGGGAAAAGGCCGGCCGGAAGAGGGAGGGGGGGGGGGGGGGAAGAAGACGCCTCCCTTCTTAGCACATAGATAGAGACGGGGTCATGATCAATCGGGTATGTACGACGGCAAGGAAAAGAGGGGAATCCCTAGGTGCCTATGTAGGAAGGTAGGAAGGTAGGTACTTGAAAAGAGACAGAGAAGAAGACGAAGACGAAGAATGTCAAATAAGCAAAGCAAAGTAAACAACTTGTCCATCCGCAAATGTGTGGAACATGACATGAGATGATTTAAATGGAATATTTAAAATGAGAAAATAGTAGAACAGGCGATGGGCCCGCGAGAATGGATTTGACCATTTGTGTCCACAGCCTGTATTTAACATAATTATGGATTACATGCTTCGGAACCAATACTCCCTTTTCTTTTTCATCTTCTTCTTCCAATGTTCAACCACCAACCATCCTATAGTCATTCATTCATTCCTGCCTGCCTGCCTGCCTGCCTACCTACCTGCCTGCATACCTAGTCCCTTGGTACGGTACTGGGGCAGGTTACCAGATCTGACTACCTACCTACAGTACTAGCATAGCAATAGGCAGTTTTAATCCATATTTATACGTATCTCCCTAGGTATGCAGGTAGGTAAACAGGGCTTAGGAGGGATCAACGAACATGTGCGCTTTACTCCCCAGTGATCGCTTGAGACTTATGGAATAACATATGTAGCCCCCTTCTCCATGCCTCCGCTCCCTTCCCCAAAACATGGGCAACAGCTCATTCCGTCGTTCGGCTCTACTCGCACATCTATTTACCACCGCTTCCACCCACTTCTCAGCTTCCACCTCTTTCCCGCTGGAGCTTTGTCCTCGTTTGCAGTTCTGGCAGTAGCATACGTCGTCTCCTCACCACCCATATATGGGTTTTTTTTCTCCTCTTTTTGTCCTTGTTCGCTATGAAACCTGCGTTCCCTTGTCGCCCTTACTTCCATCTCTTCCCTCTCAGCTGCCACCGTCCCCATCCGGCCGTCGCCGGCCGTCGCGTCTAGCCTAGCGGTAGAAGCCGCGTTCTCTCCCTACTTGAACCGCAGAATAAACTGGAACTGCTGTCCAGGAAACGCTTCATCCGTGACCGCAATCTCTGTACCGCTCTCGAGACCCAACCCAGCAATCCTAACTGCTGCAGCGCCGTCATGGTCACCATCAGCATCGACCTTTTTCCCGTCACCACCACCAGCAGACCCATTGCTAAGCACCGCCAGACCATGGCCCAGCATCAAATCCAAATTCCCTCTCGTCTGCTCCTCCAGCATCTTTGGCGCGCGCATATAGAGCGTCTTCCCTTCAGCCCTTACACTCGCATTCTTCAGCTGTGCAGCGGGATGTACGCCTAGCCACTCCAGGAACTCCCGCAGCGTCCAGTTCGCATCCACATCCGTCAATTCCTTCGTCTGCTGTCCGCACACGGGACAGTCTGGCTTCTGCTCGTGGAGGAAAGTGTACGTATAAATACTATCGTTTCCGGAATACATCATGTAATTCGCCTCTCCGGCTCCCAAGAACGAGGCAGTGTTGGTGGCGATCTTGAGAGCTTCGTTGCAGCAAGACGCTGCGATGATGGCGTTCGTGGACGCGATCGCCGGGATGATGTTTTTGACGACGCCTTGAGTTAATTGATACGTTATTCCTCCTATGCCGAATTCCTGCCCGCGCTCGAGCGCTCGCTGGTAAAGCCAGGTAATGTGGTTCGGGTCGTCCTTGTCGAGGTTGGGGTAGGGTTTTTCTCTTTCCCAGGCGATGATGTGGGCCCATTCGATGCAGTGTTCTGGCTGCCGGGGGATGGATGCTAGTGTGCATAAGGGGACTGCAGCGCGGGGAGCGTGCATGTCGAGTTGGCATTCGATGCAACTTGTGATGGTGGGAAGGATGACACGGGACTGTCCTTTGAATCCTTCGGTCCCGCCGTCGATCAGAGGGATTAGCGACTGAGGGTTGTCCTCGTCGAGCAGGTCGATGAGCTTGGCGTTGATCCAGCGCCGGGCCTCGATCGAGTCCAGCCCGGAGACAACGATTTGGAAGGACCGGTAGAAGTCGTCGGGGAAGTCCTGGATTCGGGAGTTGTGGGGAGTTATTTTGACACCCCGGACGCGCTTCTCGACGAATCGGGCAGCGACTTCGGCTTTGGATTTGCCCACGTCCGATTTGCGGAAGAGGAACTGGCGGTTTAGGTTGCTGATATCGATGGTGTCTGTGAGAGGAGGTTAGTATATCTGCGTGTGGTATAAGGTTGGGGAGAGGGGGGTACAGACCCATGTCTATGACATGAATGTCCTTGAAGCCTGATAGAGCGAGGTTCTTGAGGAGTTCACATCCTAGACCACCGGCCCCGCTAGATGAGAAGAGTTAGTTACGCCTCTTCTGAGAGACCACTTGAGGGTTGACGGGGCACGCAACGAACATGACCCTAAAGAGAGTTGTTAGTTAGTATGTCATATCTCGCAAGTCTCTGCAGAGTCCCCGGACCAGGACTTGCACCTCGTGAGAAGGCGGAGACGTCATCATGAGACTAGAGGTATTGTTCTTTTGGCATAAACCCACAATATCTTCATCTTCTCCATCTGCTCAATGGCAGGAGGTCCCAACTCGACGGCCGGATCTGTAAAAGGACCCTTCTTCGTCCTCACATTGTCGAGATATTTCCTATTATCCTCGAACGGAAATTCCGTCCAACAGCGTTAGCGTCGTTTGTTTTTCCTTTCACTTTTGCAACAGGTGTTGCCGAAAACGGAAATCCGGTCGTCCTGGCTTGACTGGTGGGCCGATACTGAGAATGGGACGTCATGTTGGGATTGGAAATTTGGGTGAGGCTCTGAGGCTGAGAAAGAATGAGGCTTTAGGAAATGTACCATCGTGCTGAGGATGGTGGCGGCGGCGGGGTCGCACCACTACCATTTGCGTCTACCTCTTGGGGAGGCGACGTCATGATTGTGTCGTCTACTACCATTATGATTCTCTGTCCGCCACTCTACCTCTTCGCTGACTCCCCCGCTAAGTTGTTGGCGATGAGATGGGGGTAAAAGGCAAAAAATGCGGTGGTGCGGTGCGGAACTACGGAAAGGGATTTAGAGCAATGTATGTCAAAGGTTGAAGAAAGTAAAGGGCGCAAAAGAGAGAGCTGGAAGGTAAGCAGATGTTTGGTGGCAATGCGGTTGTGACGAAAGAATTAGCGTTGCGGCTGCTGCCTTCCTCTGCTGGCAGCTCTCACTCCATAGCCAGGAAGGAGCGCGGGGTGAGGCGTATTTCGCATGCCTGCCGGGCGATAAGCTTACAGCGGGGTGTGTTGATAGTATAGGCAGTATGCGCGAGACCCCCTGCATAAACCACTTGCATACATATAAACAGTCGTGGCCTTCGCAAGAGACGAAAGGTATTCTTTAACTACGCCCGGCTACGTTAAACACCACACATAATACTTTATTAGTTTCAAGCTCCAGAGGATAGGAAAGCCATTTGGCTCATGGGGGTGTCTGTATACTGTACATACAATTGGGTATCATCTAGTTATTGTCTGGAAAAGAACCCTCATGCCCTGGAACACTTGATCTACAACCCCGAAGCGCCTGTCCGACACGGCAAGGACTGGACTATGTGTGGCCTTGAAGATGGCAGTAGACATGTTCCCTCTTCCTATTTCTCTCTTGCCAGATGTGACCCCCTAACAACAGCATTGGTTCACGCTTCAACTCTCAACCCGTGATCATATTTTGGACCTGCTCCTGCATTTTGATCGCCTTCTGCTTTAGTGTTTTCAATGCCTCCAAGACCAACTCGTCCGCATCCCACTGCCCTGTACTCTCCACCGAAAAGATAAAGTGATCCATCTGCCTGCCCAGCTTGACCTTCTCCTTGAACTCTTCGTGTCGCAAGCACTCCCTGGAGACTGTGTCCTTCATCGGGTTCTTCACCACAGCCATCTTCTCCCCCTCCTTTTTGTAAGCTTGGCTTTCCACGGGCATGCCTTCCCTCGATACTCGCCCGGCAACGTGCTTCCTCTTGGCAAGAGCCTTGGGGACCTTTTCGAAACCAATGACGCCTGGAGGGAAGCACCTCGCGAACTTCTCGGCGTCAGCCCCTACTATCGGGGCTGTGATATCGATTTTGGGAAGAAGTCTGTACGATGCTGTAGCCACGGGAGAGAATTTAGCGTGGTCGGCTCCGATGCCCTTGTGCATGTGGCACTCGAGATCGATCCTCTGGCCTGGACGCATCTTGGCTATGAGAATATCTGGGTTGAACGGTGCGATGGCGTCCTCGCCCGAGAAGAAAAGTGACTGCCGACCCAAGGGCACAAACTCGAGGTCCTTGGCGTACACGTGTGCGTGGTTGTACTTCTTTCGGGGGTCTGTCTCGTTCGGGTCGGCGTCATCGTTGTGTGTGCATTCGATGTTCAGGACCAGCTTCACCGTGTTGTAATCGAATGTTGTAGAGAAGGGATCCGTGTAGCCTAATGCGTCCGGCTTGCCTGGTTTCCACCATTTAAGAAAATCTTGAAGTCCCCGCTTGCCACCCTTGAATGGTATTAGGCCCAGGCGGTGACTTAGGACCTCGTCCACGACCACACTGCTGTTGTCCTCAACCAAGACATGCTCAATGGCGAGGGTCGGGATTTCGGCGATGAGTATCCGTCGGATCGCATTTGCTATGGAAGCATCGACACCGAGAAGAGAGAAGGAGCATTCGAGGGGGGCATTGTGGTGGAATTGCACGTCCAGGCCGTCCCGGAAGGCGTTAATGTCCCACGCATGGTTCTCGCCGGGCCAATGGTAGGGGTATAAGGTGTTTGTTATGTTCGTGACGGTTTCGGAATTAACACTAACAGTCTGAGAAGAGAGCAATGTTAGCTTCTTGTTCCTAGGGGAGTACTGCAACAGCAGGCTCGAGTCTAACTCTGCTCCGCCGGACTGGAAAGACTACTCCGTTGAGGTCTGGCAGCTACCGCTGAATGAGCTTCGGCTGCGAGAAGCAATTCTACAATCAACGTACAAGTCGCTTTTGAAGCTCCTCCTCCGAGGGCTGCTTCCAATTTATTTCTCGTGCCATGACATGCAATCTTGAAAAATACTTGCAGAGAAAATGTGGTGGGCAATATGTTGGCGCAGATGCATAAGTTTCCGCTGTGACTGGGAATTAAGAGGTCCTGTTTGAGGGAGGGAAAAAAAAAGTATTTCTGGGGGGTATCAGGCAGCTGCGATAAGATAACGATAAACAGCTCGATAAGGTGAGGTAGAATGGGACAGTTTTAGATTCACCCCTTCAACGACAGTCCTCCACCCCTACCGTTTAATTCACACATTAATAGCAAATGAATCCGTACGAACTACCGAATTCCTTTGATATCACATCAAATATTTCTGTATCCAAAACGGCAGCTCGTAAAGTTAGATACTTCACCATCCTATCTTAACGTCATTGCCTCGACTTTAGACAAGGCTTACGCCTAGCAAGAACACATTGTCACTGGTCGACAGCTCCAGGGTGCTGACAACAGATGGACGTCGCCAACAATCCCAGTGGGTAGCACTCATAGCCCGGGGATTTATCATGCGAAAAGATGCTGGTGGGTAGCACGAATGTGGTCCTTGCAGGCAGCTACATCCCTGAACCGCCTCTTGGGATCGCACTCAGAGGCAGCGCAGACGCATTTCCCATTCTCAACCTTCCTGACCAGCAGGCGAAAGATCTCCTTTCTGGCTGAGAGCCGGCGACCACACTGGAAGCGGACGCTGTCCCGGCCGGCAAGATAGTCGATGCCGACCAGGGGACCAGGGCTGCCGTTGTTCGCCCCCGACATCCTAGGGATCGTTTCTGACAACGCCTGGGAACTAAGATGGGATCCATTGTACGGAGACTGTTGATATTCTGGGATGACGAGTCTCTCAGCTCTCCCAGCAAGCTGACACATCCCGTGCCCCTCGTCTCCACCGCTGGAAGCACTGTCCTCGAGTTTGTTGGTGAGCGAAGGTTCCAGCGCGGGCGCTGCCGCCTTGATAGCTGCTATCTCTCTGGCCCGCTCTTGGGACACTGCCACGGCCCCAAGGCGGAGAGTGTCGCCGTCCACGTCGTAGGGAGGGAAGGAAACGCGCTGACCCATATAGTCGCCGCTTCTGACGTAGTGTTCAAGGACACGAACTCCCAAGTACGATGCCTCCGCAAGCAGCTCGTTGTACATGGGGATGTCGAGATTCCCATCCCCGTTGAAGAAAAACGGGAATGTGCCTCGTCGCATGAAGCTCACTATGTGTTGGAGGATCCTGGCGTTCGAATCGAGCCGGATGACTTGCGTCTTGTCTCCGGTAGCCTCGAAGTAGTTCCGGAACAGGTCGCTTTTCGAGACCAGAAGATCACGGCGGACCACAAACTCGTCGCCGTCGGCACAGATAGTGACCCATCCGTCGTCCTGAGATGGAAGGCTGCTCATGTTGTACTGTTAAATGTGGTGGAAAGTGAAAGAGCTTTACCGTGCGGCTGAAGAGATGGTTGTGGTGCCTAATCCTCCAACAATGAAACAGAAGATTGAGAGCAACGAGTTGCAATGGTTCTGGGTCGTGGCTATTTGTACAGCTTGGGAAGGTATACAAGAAGCCAGATACCATGTACCAAACCGTTTGTGTGAGTATGATGCTCGCATGGTATATTCTATCGTTTGGATACTCATTTGCCCATCCCGTTGGCGGTGCGGGAGCTTGCATTTTCTTGTTGGCATATACAACTTGAAGCCGGCAGCGATTCCAAAGGGAAGACGGGTGCTATTGTTAGGGACAACCAAACTCTGGAAACATGGCATGAGCCGCACGTCAAAAGTAAACATTGATAGTTGCTACAGTAGCTCGAAGTAAATAGCTAAACCATGCTAAACATCATAAATGTCATAAACATGCTGATCGAGAAGGTTTGCAAGATTGCGAGAAAAAATAAATGACCGATGCGGAATGGACTTGATACAAATAGAAGGCCATTCGGAAGGTACCTGGAAAATGGTGTTGCCGTAACCGAGACCCCAGACCTGATTGGGCCAACAGCTTTGCATCCCGCGAGCCAAGCCGGCATCAACTCGCATTGTCAATTGTACGATTTCCCCTCCAAGCGTGCCCGTGCCATCAACCTCTCCCAAATCCCCAGCTCTGGCAGCGGCCATTGACCACCGAAACGAGGCTCAATCAGAGCTCACTCATGACTAAAGGCCCTTCCCAACTCCCTGCTACTTTTTAATTTTGCTTTAGGCCCGCCAATTGGTCCTTCGGAAGGACCTCGACCCGACGGAATCCTCAACCCTCTCCGCGGCAATAGTTCCATTCCACATGCAAGAGAATGGCCTCACTCTACAGACTGGCCGGCCGAGACGCCGCAAAACGCTTTTCAAGTTTCCGACCGCAACAACCACAGCTGTCGCCCGCTTTCCTGTCGCTACGAAGTCTATCCACGACCTCCCGCCGCCGATATGCCGAGCCCGCGTCGTACGAGGGTACCCGACTGGTGCAGACGGACGAGAACTTCGAGATGACCAAGGACGTGTACGGGTTCGAGAACCTGGAGCGACCCACATATCCCCGCAAGGGAAAGGACGACTCGGATGTTTCCGAGAGGAAGATTAGGCACTACACGGTCAATTTCGGTCCTCAGCATCCCGCCGCCCACGGCGTGTTGCGGTTGATTTTGGAATTGAACGGAGAGATCATCCTGAGATGCGATCCCCATGTCGGGCTCCTGCATCGTGGCACGGAGAAGTTGATCGAGTATAAGAGTTATCTGCAGGCGCTGCCGTATTTTGATCGACTTGATTACGTCTCTATGATGACGAATGAGCAGTGCTTCTCACTGGGCGTGGAGAAGCTGCTGAATGTGGAGATTCCCATCAGGGCCAAGTTCATCAGGACGTTGTTTGGGGAGATTACGAGGGTTTTAAATCATCTTATGAGTGTTCTTTCCCATGCTATGGATGTTGGTGCTTTGACGCCTTTCCTGTGGGGGTTCGAGGAGCGTGAGAAGTTGATGGTGGGTTTGCACTCTTTTCTTGTTCTGTACTTGGTATGTCGCGAGAGCTGGGCCGAATGCTAATGATACTCGTGTAACAGGAATTCTATGAACGTGTCTCCGGAGCCCGTCTCCACGCCGCGTACGTCCGTCCCGGCGGCGTTCACCAGGATATTCCCATCGGTCTGCTCGACGACATCTACCAATGGGCCACCCAGTTCTCCGACCGCCTCGACGAAACGGAGGAAATGCTGACAGACAACCGCATTTGGATCCAACGTCTGAAAGGCGTTGGTGTCGTCACAGCTAGGGACGCGCTCAACCTTTCCTTCACGGGCGTCATGCTCCGTGGCTCTGGTGTTCCCTGGGACGTGAGGAAGTCAAGCCCCTATGACGCCTACGACCAAGTTGAATTCGACGTTCCTGTCGGCGTCAATGGAGACTGCTACGACCGCTACCTGTGCAGGATGGAGGAGTTCAGGCAGTCCCTGAGGATCATCCACCAGTGCCTCAACAAGATGCCGGAGGGTCCCGTCAGGGTGGAGGATTACAAGGTTTCTCCGCCCCCCAGGGCGGCCATGAAGGAGAATATGGAGGCCCTGATTCACCACTTCTTGCTGTACACCAAGGGTTATGCTGTCCCGCCCGGAGAGACGTATTCGGCCATCGAGGCTCCCAAGGGAGAGATGGGGGTGTATGTGGTTAGTGATGGCAGTGAGAGGCCGTATCGGTGCCACATTAGGGCCCCTGGTTTCGCGCATCTGGGTGGGTTTGATGCGGTTTGCAAGGATCATTTGTTGGCTGATGCGGTGGCGGTTATTGGAACCATGGATCTGGTGTTTGGTAAGCTCCCGCAATCTATTTTGCCCCTGACAATGTCTTGCAGCCGTGGGCTACTTGCTGACAGCCAAACCAGGTGAGGTGGATCGGTAATCAATCGATGGCCACGAGGCAAGACAACGAGTCCAGTGTTTCTCGGAACTGGAACTTCAAATTGCACTTCTGGTAGAGGCCAGGGGGGAGGACCATACACAAGTCTTCCGCGGTAGGCGTGGGAGGTCTATACTTGACTCTACATACATAGGAAGTAGAAAAGCTGGGTGGGTGGACGGCTGGAGAACGGGATAGGAACAAGGGGGAATCTCGTACAGTACAATATGGGTTGTAGAAAAAACCAATTGAACTTACGCCGCTTTATATATCAAGATGTTTATATTTGATTTGCACGGAGAATATACAAGCTACACCTAGTTTTACATGTCACTTGTTGCTTACCACGGAGTATATTGCGAAAGATAATAGTAGAATACCAATGTCATGGTATTGACGAAGAGCTGTACCATGGCCAGCAGGAGATATCAAAGGCCTCTTACTGTCTACCTGCCCGTTTCTGCGTTCTTGTAAGCCAGGTGCCTTGTGATCCCTCCAACTACATGGCGGAGAGAAATTTGTACCCACCCTTCCTACCTTCCTTCCTTCCTTCCTTCCTTCCTTCCTTCCTTCCTTCCTTCCTTCCTTCCTTCCTTCCTTTCTTGCTTTGATTCTTTCCTCATGTTTCTTGTGTTTTTGTCTTCCCGAACTCTCCGACCCACCACAGAAAAGCAAAAAAAAAGAAAAAAAGGACAGATGCACCACGGCGTAATACACACCGACGAAGGTGAATGCAGCGAGCAGAACGAAGAGCATTACTGTTCATATACCGCTTGTCGGGGACTTTTTTTCTTTTTTTTCTGTCTAAGTTACGCGGCGGTGTGTGTCTCTCTCTCTCTCTCTGGGCGTGTGTGTCTCTCTTTTTTTTGTTGGGAAGGGGGGGGGCGGGAGGAGTGTCTTTTCTCTTTACCCTTTCGTCATTTTGGTATGTGTGATGCATGTATTATGGTTGAGCACGCATGCAGGAGGGGAGAGAGTGTAGTAGTAGTAGTAGTAGTAGTAGTAGTAGTAGTATAGAGAGAGAGAGGGGGAGAGAGAGGGAGAGTTGGAATCTAATAACCAGCGCTCGCGCTCCGGGAATGGGGGATAAAGTTGTGTGGGACGGGGCTGCGGTATGTTATTTCGGGCGTAGGATTTCCGTCGGGACTGGAGTTGTTCTCATCATCATCATCATCGCCTTGCTCGGCGACTTCGTCCCCCGAGGACGACGACGACGCATGGGAGGCCTCGCTGGAGTTGTCGTTCTCCTCGTAAGTGGGTTTGACGGCCGTGGGGTCTGAAGCGCTGCGTCTGTGGGGTCCTGCGGTACGGGCGGGAGATTGAGTTTGGGTTGAGGTGTGCGAGGTGCTGTCCAAGGAAGCTGAGGAATCGTTGCGAGGAGCTGAGGGGCTCGCGGCGGACGGATTGTCTCGGCGACATGTGACAGTGCCGTTGGCGATGACGATGGCGGAAGAGATGTTGTTTGAGGCGGATTGGGAGTTGCGGGGAATGAAAGGGGAAGCACGAGGATTTAGGGGGTTCAACGGACATGACGCGAAGTTGCCTGCGTGGGGGTAGGTTTCTGGGCCTGCGCCTAGGGGGAGGGCTGCTAGTGGTGTGGGAAGTGAGACTAGAGGTGTATTGCTGAAGCTTTGGTGGTGGGAGATGATAGCATTGCGTATGGGAATGTAGAGATTTGGGTGGAATTGTTGGCCGAGTGGGGAGAAGCCTTGAGGGGGGTCTTGCTGAGGGTGGCGGTTGCGATAGCTGTGAGTATAGCCATCGCGCGAATGGGAAGCAGAAGGACTGAGATTCTAGCTCGAGCCCTCATTTCCGATCCCGTTCCTGCCATGGAGGAGAGATTCTTCGATTTCTCTGTGGGAATAGCGCCCTCGGTTCATGGTTCTTGGCGGGGCAAGATGCCTTCCTCCTTCTCCCATTTCTCCAACTACCGCTCTTATACCGCCTTCCATCTCTCCAGCTCTTCCCGCTCGATTTCCGAGCTCCATCCTTGCCATTCCGCCCATTGTCATTCCAGTTCTTTCCTCCTCGTCCTTCTCCTCCCCCTCTCCGTCATTCATACCACCATACCTGTCTCCATGCCTATTCCTCATCATCCCCCCCCTTCCGCCCCTTCTCGCCCTCCCCATGCTTTCCCTCACATTATCCATACCACGTTCTCCATCTTCCCGAGCCTGGCCCACAAGCTCCTGGAACGCTTCACCACCCCGGTATTTCTCAAAGTCAACCTCACAATGACATTTTCCCTGCTTGTGCAGTAGCCTGTGGTCGACTAGCCATTCCACACCATAGAAAGAGTTAAGTCGAACAGAGATGTGAGGTTGGCCCGTCAGGGGGTTGTGAGTTTGTGCTGCCAGGGGTGGGATGGAGGGTACTGTGGGTGGCAGGTTTGCCAGTGTATTGTGGCTGGCGCTGCTGGGACCGTTGATATTATTGCGATACCTGTGGGCATGGAGACGGTAAGCGGGAGTGAGCTGGCCGTGGGCAGCGAGGTTGGGACTGTCGTTGATCGATTGATGGTTCGAACGAGTTTGACCACCACCACCACCAAAGCCAACGAACTGGGTATAGGATCCTATGTTGTAGGAAGGAAAGTACCCGGGAGGACGTTCGTAGCCGCGTGGGTTGGCGAGACCTCTTTCTGCAAAATTTCCACGCATATTTCCGAGCGTAACTTCGCCCATTCTGTGACCATGGCTGCCTATATCAACCACTCCCTGGCGCCTACGTCCTCGAGTGTTCCTGAAGTTACTTCTTCCACCATTGCCTCTACCAAATCCCATATTTCTGCCCATACCGCCATCTCTATGAAATCCTCCCCTGGCTGGAGGTCTCCGACCCCTCTCACCACCAATCCGGCTCACTCCGTCTGCACTACCGTACGTGAATTGAGACCGGGCCGGAGGATTGGCCATGTTGTTTTTCCTGTGGCGTCTGCGGCGGCGGGCTGCACGCTTGTGTTCTGGGCGGAGGGGTGGGTCTGCTGCTGCTGTTGGTATGCTCTGGGGAGCTGGGGAGGCAGAGGCAGAGGCAGAGGTAGGAATGTTTTGGGGAGGGGGAGACATATTGGTCGTAGGAGTGGGAGGTTCTGGCTCTGGAGGTGCAGGTGGAAGTATCTCAGTGTTAGTGGATGGGGCTGTGGAAGCATTGGTAGGCTTGGAGGTGGAAGTAGGGCTGGAAGTAGGGCTGGAAGTAGCGGTGGCTTGAGGGGGTGTAGCCGGGGGTTGACTAGGAGTAGCAGCTGAAACCGCGTGTGATTGGGCTTCAGCTGTGTGATTTTGATCGCTCGGGTTCTGAGCGTTAATGGTGTGTGGTGAAGTATTAACTTGTGTGGGTTCCTTTCCATCAGTCTTTGGGCTCGCTTTTCCTCCAGCCCCCGAGGCCATTGGTTCCTTGGCACCTTTCTGGATGCTCTTGTCTGGGTCCTTGTAATTCTTAGTTTCGTCCTTGGTCCCCATTTCGCCATCGTTGCTCATCTCATCACCGTCAGTCTTGGGGTTTCCGTTCGCCTTTTTGTCTTTCGTATCGTTGTCCCGCTCCATGTTCTCTGTCTTCTTCGTTCCCGTCTTTCTCTCCCTCTCAAGTCTCATCTCTGGTTTCTTCCGTCCAACTTCACCGTCGTATCGAATCTTCGTTCCCTGTCCAATCTCCTGTTCTTCCTTCCGCCCCACTTTAGCCCCCAAGTTGGGACCAATAACTCTCCCACCCAGCCCATTAGGAAACACGACCTCGCACCCGCACACTCCCCTCTGATGCATCCAATGATGTTCATTCTCTAGCGCCAAAACTTCACGATTGTAGAGGTGCCTCTCGCAGAGCGGACACATGGTGGAAGCCTGGAAGTGACGCAAGACCGGGATTCCGCATACTGGGTTTGAGGGAGTGGATGTGGTGAGTGGGCATGGTCGGAGAACGGGAATGGAACTGTGTCCGCAGAGGTAGTTCAGGTGCTCTGTTATGCACATTTTTAACATAAGTGTGCCAGAAGTTATCTAGCTCGACTTTACAGGGACGGGAAGATGGGGTAAAAGGGAAGTTTGCGATAGAGACGGGGCTGGTAAGGTTGGTAAGAAGGTTAGTGGGAAACCTAGAGGATAGTCTCGGCGGTGGAGATGCCGGCCCCGCTAACGAAGAATAAGGAAGATGGGAAGATGGAAGATGGAAGAAGAGATCGCATGGGAGATGTGCAGGCGAATTGATTGCAAAGTAGGTAGCCAATACTAATAGCTTAAGCAAGTGTCGGAGGCTTGAGGATGTTCGTACTGTTTGTAGGTAGGGGAAAGCGGTGGGAGGGAAGAAAAGGCTCCTGAAGAGGAATCCTGGGTGCCTTTTAATAGTAAGGAAATAGAGGGATAGGCCTATGCGAGACTAGGGCCATGGAATAAATCAGTGTAAGTTGAGAGATTAATATACTGGTGCAGGAGGAAGGGTGAAGGGCATTATGAGGAAAGCGAAGGGGGTCGGGAGAGGATATGTCGGCTAGGAGGAATGTTTCGGGCACGATAGAGGGAAAGAGTCGAGTTATAATCACGGAGCCTTGGGAATGAGTATAATATAAACATGAATAAACGGGATAGGTTGCTTGGTGTGGTATTTTGGCAACAACCACAGCTCTGCTTAGAAGTGTATACGATGATCAAATAAGCACACAATCCGCCTCACACCGAGTAGCTGTGCTAGGAGCGCAGGCGGCATTGCATGAAGTTGGGGTATTTTAAAAGCAAAATAATTAATCTTGTTGAGTTATAAAAGCTCCTTGCATTCATGACAAGACGGGGTTTCGGCAAGCAACGAAGGCTCGAGGATATATCGACATCTTGCGAAATAGCTTAATAACTTTTACACTTATTAATAATTAAGCCTCTTTCAGGATAAAATGCTACTACGAGATTGAGATGTTCCATTATACTACTCCACGGTGAAAAGTTATTTGTGGGTCAACAAGAAACACCAGCAACATGAACAAGTAGCAAAGAGCAATGCAATAGGAAGCCCGTTAGTCAGAAGGAGGAAGAATAAGAACAGGAGGTGTGTGAATTAGTGTTTAAAACGAACGTTATCGCGTTCCATAATAAAGCTTTTGCCCTTCTATGATCTCTCCTAACCTATATCGTATCGTATCTGCTACTATATAGATTACCACAAGCCGATAAGGGTGAGGTGAGCGACATCTATAGTAAGAATGCGGGACTGGGGCTCCGAACAGATAGGCCAAGGATATGGTTATCCCTAACTCCTCTACAACAAGTAAACTGGGCCCCTGGGGCGATAGCAAGGAGTTATCAGTGGGACGATGCCATGGCTAGAAGTAGATGATCTGTTCTCATATCCATCTTTTTTATTTTGAAAGTCCTCTGTGTATCGCCCATTGGCGAAGTCTAGAATCGAATCGTGCACGACAAGTGAGCTGTGCAAATGTGTCATCGCAATGGTCGTCATTTAGGACATAGTATTACACAACCTACTGCGTGGTATAGTGCAGACAGTTCCTCTCACCAGTTTTGGCGGTATATATACACAATAAATCACCAACAGCAACCTCTCCCATATTAGAACAACTTGAACCCATTCCCACTAGCTTGTTTCATAAGGAAATCCTTCACGGGTCTCAAGGCACTTACTGCTTTGAGCCCCAATGATCGAAGTCCAACAACCGGCCCACTGCCCACAGAGTACAGCTTATGAAGCTTGTCACAGACACCAAGAACAGCATGGTTCTCGAAGTACCTTTCGGCATTATACTTCTCCAGTGCGAGCATCGAACCGATATCCATGCCATGGGATACTGCATACTCGATCGTTGAAGCAAGGCTCTGGACATCTCCCTGACCAGCATTCAGGCCCTGGCCAGCTAGAGGATGCACCGTGTGTGCGGCATCGCCGATAAGGACAACCCGAGGAGAGATGTATGTATCTGCGTGCCGGAGCCTTAGGGGAAAAGATGCCACTGTTCCTTCCTGGACACCTGTTACCGGTGGTGGGACGGGGAAGGGATCGTGGGGGTTGTGTTCCATGCGCCAGGAGTATTCCGAAGTCTGACCCGAAGAGAGGGTGTGCATGTATTTTAGGTCGACGGTGGAAAGTCGGAATGCGGCGTTTACCATAGAGGTGAAATCGACGGGGGATAGTGACTTGAGGAGAGCGGCATTGGAAGGGATGGTGGACCAGACGAGAGATGCGAAGGGACCGGGCAGTGGTAGCATGGCTATGGGGCCCGTGGGAAGAAAGCGTTGGTATGCGGTTTTGAAGTCTGCCCCACCCCAGCCTTCGTCTGATAGCTGAAGGGTAGCTACTACACCATGCCTCCCGTAGTCCCACCCGCGAGAGGGAATATCGGCAAAGGTTCGGACAGGGGAGTTTGCGCCATCTGCGCCAACAAGAAGACGTGCTGTTAGAGATGTACCCGAGGAGAGTGTCACCACCGGCCAGGAAGTCAGATCGTGACCCGAGGAAAGTACGGAGCCGTGGGAAATAGAGGATACTCGAGCAGTATCGAAGATATTAACTCCATCCCTAAGCTCAGAAAGTCGCTTCAGGAGACCCCGTTGGAGGTTGAGGTTTTCGATCATGTATGCGATGACGCCGTCCTGGCTGGTGGAGGGGCCGTCGAACGAGATTCGCGAGCCAGACACCCCGTCCCAGACTTGCATTTCCTGGTAGGCCTGGATACGGGAGCGCTCCATGTGAGACCAGGCGCCGATGGTGTTGAGGAAGCGGGCGGAGGAGGGGGTGAGCGAGGAGCAGCGGTTGGAGAATTGGTCCTGGGGAAGAGACCAGGAGGCCACTTTGGAGAGGTCTTGGGCTTCGACGAGGGCGATTCGGAGGGAAGATGTTGTCGGGTTGGAGCCTGGGCCAACGCTGTGTTAGGGGATATTACAATGGGAGAGTGAAAGAAAGACTCACGAAGAGCTGTTAGAAGGCTCAGGCCGGCAGGGCCTCCTCCCACGCAGACTACATCGTAGATTTCTCGCTCTGAGGCTGTTGTCGTTGTTGTCGTTGTCGCGTATCCCCGCTGGCCTTTCACGGATCTCCAGACTAGTCTAGAACAGCTGTGACATAATAAGGGTGTTCGCAAGGAAACAAGTGGCCGCATTTTGGAAAGGGCCTCAATGGCGGCATTGGGGATATAGATTTGAGCCTCAATGGGTCGTCGAGGGCGAGTCGAAGGCCAACTTGAAAATTACTTGGCGTTCCCGGTGCTAGCGGGAGCAAAAAGTGACATCACCCCACCTTCCTCACTGAAAGGTTGCCAAGAGGAAGGAGCACTCCGCCAAGGCGGGTCTCACCGGAAAACACCACAGAGCATGTGGCTTCAACTTGCATCAGAAATGTAACACATGATTGGTGGATTAAAGGGCACCGTAGTGCTTCACTATAATCCCGAGCGAGTAAGTCGCTGAGAAATAGTATAGCAAGCATGGACGAGATAGGTTTGGATCGTCCCAGACAATAAGATTTAACTTGGGCAGAACCCGGCAAGCCTCTTAGGTTGAATAGCATTGTAGTCAGAGCAAATATTACATAATGGCATCTACATCCGAAGACGTGCTCAATACACTCAAGTTGTCAAACCTCATCCCTGACATATTTTCCTCTCCACCCTCAGCCAAACTTCAGGACTTTACGATATCCTACCCGACATGCGAGGTGAAGCTGGGAAACGAGCTGACGCCCGAGCTCACGGCTGCCGAGCCAAGTATCGTGTTCCCAGGAGCTGAGGATGGGGGATCGTATACTCTGGCCATGCTAGATCCGGATGCTCCAACCAGGATGGACCCAATGTTCAGGAGCTTCAGACACTGGGTTGTCACCGGGGTCAAGAAGGTTGGGGGCGGAGGGAAGCTGAGGTTGGGCAAAAATGCTACAACACCATACAGACCTCCAGGGCCGAGACCCAACTCGGGGGTTCACAGGTACAGTGAGTGGTAGATTCTTCTAGTGCGATAATTTCAACTCGGATAGAGTTAAGTTGCTGACACATAGATGTTGCATTGTAGCTTTCATTCTCTTCAAGGAGCCCGACGCATTCGAGGTGCCCAAGGACGCAAAGGAGCATGGTGCCGCTCTTGAAGAAAGAAGATCCTGGAATGCGATGGACTTTGCCGAAACGTCCGGCCTCGAGCTGGTGGGAGTTAATTATTTTCTTGTGAAAGCGGAATGACCACAGCCTGGAAGTTCCCGCTGTCGGAAGGGGCGACCGGAAGCACCGACGGGAAATGGCTGTTGAGCTGGCACCCCACCCGTGTGACCGGGGTATGTAGGTTCACGAGGCGCAGATACGAACACAGAACTGTTTCCTTCTCAACCTCAAAAGCCAAAAGAAATTCCTCAGTTGGTGACCATTTTGCCTCCAGCCTCCCGTTCGCCTAGCGGCACTCGGGGAATTTTGTGAAAACCCAACAGGCCCAGGTCTTGCCCTTTTCGATGTCTTCGGCCAGTCTCTTCTACTTCCAACGGGCGCCAAGACCCCACTCTGTTGTGCAGACGGGATTTGGAACGCCAAGAAAGAAGCTACAGTGACAGGCCACCCCCCCTTCCTCGTAAGGCAGGGAGAACACCAAGAAACATCGCGAGATCCCTCGTCTCGAGCACCTATCATGTCTCAGAAGCGACGAAAGGGTTAAGCTTTAAAATGTTGCGGCCTTGGTCTTGGACTCTTGTTTCTAGACACACCACCCAAACAGACAGGCCATGCCCTGTTCCAAGTGCGGGGGACCACAGGAGCCACCCGTGACGCCTCAGGACTGTGCGTGCTGGACTCCTTACGTGCAGCACGAGCTGCCAAGGCAGTTTCCATCAAAATGCCAAAGTCTGGCTCCTATTTGTTGGAGTGAAAGAGTCTAGAGTCTTTTTTAGCTCTGTGCCTGGCTGCAGTTGGGAGGAATGCCCAGGACTGTTGCGGCTATAGAAAAGTTTAGATCTGGGAGGGGTGGGAATACTGGAAAAAGTTCCCTGTTTTGGGTGGATGGCATCAGGCGGCTGCTTGGTACACCCTCCCTGGAATGTGGTCGTAGGGTACTGTACGTCATCCGACCCCTCCACCACCGCCCCAATGCCCAATCCCCAGCACGCACACCACGCTCCGTTCCCGATCACCGCCGCAAGATGAGAGCATGCTGCGCCCGTCACGATGGCTCTTATTGGACAGCTGGGCTTCTTTGACAAGGGGGCTGAGTATCCAGCTGGGCTGTGAAGTAGAAACCCGAACAATTCCACCACTTCTACAGCCGACGGTACTTTCAGCGTGTTTTTCAGTACCTATATAGGTGATTGTCATATAAATACATCACCACACGCCAAAAGCCAAATTCCCTCCGTCGCAACTTTCCGGTTTTTCCTTGGCCATTCACCTCTATTACACTGCAACTACCGATCCTGATCTGTCCTTCCTAGTTGCCCGACCAAAGTACTACATATCCCTCTCTTCCCATCAACCTGCCCATTCCAACCGAGGATCTTATCTATCCGTTTATTCTTTTTTCCACCTTTCGACTCGTCTGCACCTTTCCCCATCCTTGCGCACGAGATCCCCACACCATCGCCACAAAGGCACAGCCCACCCACGGATAGCAACATCAGCTGCCGATCAAGAGATATTCGACAAAAGCTTAGCAAAGGTTAATTTCCATTGTTTGGCGATCATCATCTATAGCCAACATACGTCAGTACTCGAGTATACGTACAACGTATTCATCACGTCTCGACATATTTCTAACATCAAATCAACATGGTTGTCTACGGTACGTCCCCATCTCTCAAGCACCCATACTGCACAGTGACGGGCAACGGTGGACAAGAACTGATCTTATCGCACAGAACCTGCCGAGGAGTATCAGCGGAGGCGCAAGGTGCTCTATGTAGACCCCGTTGTCGAGGAGCACAGATCGGGTGGCCTCTTCGACCGTCGCGATGAGCATGTCTACGAGCACAAGCATGGATACATCATGACCCGGACGGCCAAGCTTTACAAGCCTGTCCCGGAGGATCCAGTTATTGTCGTTCCCGAGCCTCCCCCAGCTGAGCCACTACCCCTTCCCCCTCCGGAGCCCGTCCCGGAACCACCCGTCTGGTGCCTGCCACCGCCACCTCCTCCTGTCATTGTTGAGCCCGAGCCTGAACCCATCATCGACGTGATTGAAGTGGACGAGGAAAAGAAGAAGAAGAAGAAGCATAAGAAGGCCAAGAGCTCCGTTTCCAGCCGCAGCCGATCGTCCAGTAGGAGAAGCCGGGACAGGGAAATCATCATCGAGAGGGATCGCGAGAGGCTGGTACCAATCTACATCCCTGAGCCATACAGAGTGGAGGTCCCAGTCGATAGGCCCGTCGAAGTCCCAGTCGAAGTCCCAGTCGAGGTCCCCGTCCATATTAGGGAGCCGAGGTACGATACATTTAGGTATGTGGAGGGGCCGAAGAGGCTGCCGGCGCCGAGCCCGTGCAGGAGCGAGTGCGATGTCAACGTTAGGGTTCACGAGCACGAGAGGTGCAGCACGGAGAGCTCTCGGGAGAGGTCGAGGGATAGAGAGGAGGTGCATGTGAGGGAAAAGGTGCCATTTGCACGGTCGGTCAGGCAGAGGGAGTATTGGCGCTCGTGAGCAAACGGGAACATGAGACATGCATGCATGTGTTGTATGATGTAGTAAACGGGTATGATTCCATGATTGGCTAAGGAGTTTGGGATTATGTATACTGAATGACCGGACAAGCGATATATGAGCATGCTGTATTCAAATTATTTCATTACGTAGATTAGCATGTAAATATACCAACATACATTCTATTATCATTACACAGTGCCATTCATGTTGGCATTACTACGAATTCATTACCATTTCTGCCAATTGTGCATTTAAATATCTAGGCTTTTCGTAGTCGACAGGTACGAACGAGGACTCTCGGTTGTGTAAGACTGAGACGGAGGAGGGACGACTGACCGAACGTGGAATATCATGGGACACTCCTTCCCCACATGGCATATAGCACATGTCCACGCAATCCACAAAGGTGCTCTTCCCTCAATGATTGGCGCCTACTGATAAGGTTTGCATCTATGAATATCTGCCAATCGACAACAACATCCCCCAACATCTCGGCCATGGCGAGCCATGATGGCACATTAAATTCCTTTCCTAGAGGCCGGTTGGGAGAGTGATTCCCCTTCGAAAAAGGTTCGCCAGCATAATTATGATAGCAATTCCAAAACAATGTCTTTAGCTGTATATACCTCCTCCCTTTTTTGCCTATTGCGAAACCCCAAGAGCGATATCCTTTCCATTATATTATTCCATCTCTGGCAGAACATGTCCATGGTAGCCGATGCCTCGTTTTGATAGACGGCGCCTAGAGCGGAAACCCGCAATGTGGCACACCATCATTCGTCCGATTGTTTTTCGTTCTTGGCTCGCGGGCTAAGACTCCCGGATGCCATCCCCTGATACCTACACGTCACACTATACCTCCGGGACTATGATCACGCCTCATCCTTATACCTTTCGTGTCGTTCGGTCTTACAGCACGAAGCGACTCTGATCGTTGGTCGCCTTTCTATGTAGCGTCTCTTTGGCCCTGAAAATGCATACCCCCAGAAATGGACACCGCCAACCAACTATTCATCTATCCATCCAACTTGGTGTTGTCGGATGGGAGTCGTGTGCGTATGTATGCCCAGTTGTGTGTTTTACGATATCCACATTCTGCCATCAACACTCTTTGCTTATTGTCTCGAGCTCAGACACAACTCCTCAACATCCACGCTCCCTATCTTTCGCCCCCGGTCCCTGGCCCTAATGAAACACGGCTACCCGTCCGATCTCCACATCTTGCTTGCGCATCGTACGTCGCCTCCTGCATGTATCTACACACCATGATGCACTACGTACCAGGGGTTCAAGTAATACGTACCGTACCATAGATTCCGTACAGAATCGTCTTTGAAGAGATACATGGAGGCCTTGTACTGGCCGGAACAGTACCAAAATTGACCACCATCCTGACTCGCTCGAACCGCCATGGTCATCCAAACGGAGACCTCCGTCGACCCATATCCGACACCAACCTGGGGCTTCATTCAACTCCAAGACGAGAAGCCTGGAATGGATGCATCACTTGATGCTGCCCTACATCCAACCACTTCCGTCCCGCACGTACGATAGCGGTGCAGTTTCACTTGGTCTAGAGAAGCTGCTGCTTTTCGTTGACACCGTACCAAAGACTAAGTGTAGTGGCGAGTTTGAAGGTACGTTCCCAAGTCGGCTGGTGAAAACCTGAAAAGCTAATATTAGCCGCCCGCCCACAGTCAACATTGATGGCCAGTTTGAGTTGACCGCGGCATTGGGTTGTGTGGCCATCCGCTGTATGCGACTGGCCGATAGCGTTTGGTGAGGGGCGTCGCTTTCACGATGCCACACTGATACTGCGTTCGGAGCTATTGGCCATCTAGATGCCCTTGGTTTTAGCTCTGCCTGTGCCGCCTCTGATATCACCCCTCGACGACACTCTGTCGGGCACCCTGTCCCGTACTTGGCAATTGCCGCCATGGGCAATAGAGATACCTCTAGGGGCACATACCTTTCATCCTGAAGAGCCGGTCTAGTAACAGAGCAAGTGTTAGCTCCCGTGACAGAGCAGACGCATCTCCACCTGATTCCCACAGGCGCATATCCACTGGCGCCCCTTCCTTGCAAAGTGGTTCCACGGCATCGAGCTCATACACAATCGACCCACGGCTGCAGTTCGCCAGTGGCCCCAGATACCCGATATATCATTCTCTCTAGGTTGACCTTGCAACTTTCCACCTATTCAAAAAATTTCCGACTCTTTCCGACAATAATGCCTGAGGTGTGAACTTCAAGGTTTGGTGAGAGGCTGTCGCACTGCTTCACGACGGTGTCTCTGACCTAGGAATTCCACCGGACGACAGTCCAGAAGAGAGGCTCGAAACCCGCGGCGCCTTCCGATCCGGGACTACCCGGAATTATGCACCATTCTTCCTACGAAACTTGAGTCATTCCTTGAAGCAGTTATTCGTATTGCTTCTCTCACCATGGGCACCTGGATGGTTGGTGGAGGTAGTTAGGGCATCCTATGGTAGAAGGATTTGTATACCCTCTGGATGCTACCGGACCGGAGAATCTACCCGAAGAATTCCCGCCGACTCCTGTCATGTAGGTGGATCGAGATCTAGAAAGGAGAACCTGAAATCGTCGACCGTTTGACAGGGTGTTGGAAAAATGATGCGCCAGGACAGAGAACTCATCCATAGCGGCAAGGCCTGAGCACCATCTCTTTGCAGAAATCCACCGATGGAGATATCACCATGACTAGTCTGGCCCTCGATATTCTGGTCAAGACAGAGCCCAGCAGTCTATTGTGTCTCGCGTGACACTAAACCATGCTCGAGATGCGGCCAAGTCGGGTTCCCTTGCGGGGAATCGAAAGATGTGGTGCCATAGACGACAGCGGTACTACGCAATTTGTGGTGGATACGACAACGCTGATTGTCTGGATGAGTGATTGGTCAGAATCCTAGATGCTTGCGAACAGTATGTGGTGTTAACCGAGTTAGCTAGCTATCTCTGTTTGTTGCAACGGTGATTTTGAAGAGAGAGTTGTTTCCCATGCAGCGGTGCAAGGGCGGGGGAATGGCTGACCGGACTAGGCAGAGCCAGTGGTGCGGCATAGTTGGAGCTTGCCTAGGCTTTCACATGACACCACAAGTTGCACTTGGGGGCTAACCTGCAGCAGCTTCGGACCCTGGTAACTATAACTGAGTGGCAGAGTCTACGGCCACATTTTGTCGAGGTATGAGAAGGCTCGCCCAAGATGCGATACAAGAGTTTAATTTTGGTGGGCACCCACTCAGGCCTATGTATAGTCCCGTCTATCAATCGACTAGCCAATCGGTCACTAGTCTTGTCGCCACCAAAATATGGCTCCATTTTACCCCAGATTTTTGAACGTGGCTAGATCCTGGACGATTGGTCTCTCACGGCCGCGCAGACTAACCTAGGAACCGGAGGGATTGGCACCCAGTTACCAGCTCACTTGCCAACCTGGGCATTCGAAAGAGGGAGGGCGGGGAGGGATCTGTTACTCCGCGTCCATGCCAATCAATGTTGGAAAGAAGGGCCTTCTTTGGGGGAAGGTTTGCCCGTTTTCCCTCCCCTCCCGATTCCCGCCACAGCATCCTTGAGTATCCTCCGCCAGTATCCATCTCACATGCGCCCCTCCTTCACGGATCTTGGTCTGCGGCCACATATTGCACTTACGCACTCTTTTCCCATTGTGCACTCTCTCCCCCGGCCTCGATGCCCTAGCGGTAGGTTCCAATGCACAAATCTCACTCGGCAGCGGAACAAAAATGGTGAAGATGAACGCAACCACTGCACAGTAGCACACATTACTGTGTCCTAGAGGCATCGACCAGTCGACAAAGAGTGCTGCTGCAAGTGCAGCCGACATGAAGGATGCACGACGTTGTCATTGTGTGATAGGCGGAAGGCTTGAGTAATACTTGCACGTGCAGGTCAAGTATATAACCTTCCGCAGAATCAACTACATAGTGGTTCAAGTTCGCTCGACAAGATGGATGATGAATGGACAGAGAGTGTCCATGGGATGGGTGGAGGCTTAAGAGGGTGCCGTTGAGGGAATGTTGATGGAGGCGGTGCTTGCACTCCATACATCTATTCATCCATCTTCACGCGCTCCATGGGACTGCTAGTGCCGCTTGTTACCTTTCCATGAGAGATGTAGTCTATTGCAATGCCTCTCTGACTATCGTCGACGTGTAGACTACTTTTGCAGTCCGGGATGGAAGTAGGCAGGCAATGTTGTGTATAGACGACATGCACAGAATACACCAAGTGCGAGCATCACCGCCTCATCATTGATTATTTCTTTTTCTCCACCTGCACATGTGAGCCCTACCCACATGTGGGCGTCCGACCTGTCACATCTGGCTCGCTGGCAGTACAGCCATGCGAGACTAGTTTCTCGAGCGGACCATGGCGACGGTGAATCTCTCAACACTCTAGACATTCTAGTATGACCGAGACAATAGGGGCCTTGGGGTCTGCAACAACGGCAGCATCTCCTGCCTGTCTTGACGCCATGGCGTGTAGAATGCTTTTTACAAATTCTTTTACCCTTCATGTACCAGATCTACCTTGTTGCCTTGTCAGCCTACTATGGTTGGGTGTATCTTGCGCAGTTTTCATCACGGGCATGCTCGGATGAGCCAAATACGGAACGCGGCATATTTAGCCAGATGTTTCTGCAGTGCAGCAACTTCGGATAGATAGTCGAGCAATAGTGAAGTCCAACTATGCCACCCTCCTATGCCACCCCTCCTAGGAAAAAACAAAACCTCTCGGGGTAAGGAAGATAGTTGTGCATATTGCCCAATCCGTCTCAGACCAACCGCTAGCTATCTCTGCTGGCGTACTTACACCGATGCTATGGGGGGCGCGACCGAAGTGACAGCAGCTTCAGCTGTCCTAACAGCAGCCAGTCCACCGGCCAGTGCTTCCTGTGATAAGCTCAGATGCCAAGGAGCAAGCTGGATGCTATGCCGGACCCAAATCCACAGAGCTACATCCTATTCGGCAAACAGAAAAGGGGAAATTGGACCAGGTGGCAAATAATGAGCACATCGGTTTTTCACTTGGTTCGTATAGCCGTCAGAAAGAGCAATATACAGTACATTAGTCAGGAGTACCTACGCACTCAAGGACTGCAGTGGTTTTGGGGAGCATTCATCAACCTGTGTGGTGTAGTTTCTGCACTGGGGTACACTGTGAGTGCTGTGCATAGGCACGGTTGCAGGAATAGGTACGGACCCAATTGGCCGACTCTTTAAGTAGAATCTGGCGATGTGAGTCAAAGGACATGTTCTGGAGGGAACTCTGTCTTGTGGGTGTCTTGGATATGTGTCGTTGATATTACCCCGCAAACCCATTCGATTGGGTGACGTCGTTGAGTGGGTCTTGGCCGCGTGCTTGCCGGGGTGGCCCACTTGCGGCACAGTACACAGGAAGGACGCACGGCTTAGCAGCTGCAGTAGTCGCTGTTAGCACAGCTGTATCGTGGAGGTCGATATCAGAATGGAAACTGCTCGAAATAGCGGTGACGAGAGAGATTCGTGGCGGGTACACGACTATCGTCGAACTGGTACAGATAACAGCGCTCCTGGGTTGCTGGCTATAGCAGGAGAGTAGGAGAGCCATGATGAGACCATGCAAAAGTTGGTGGAACCTGGTCCCTGCGCTTGCAGGTTGCATCCGCATCGTCCTATTGGCTGCGGGGTCTGTTCGCCAGTCAGGAGCGAACCTTTGCCGCATGTAGCCCCCGTAGAAAGGTGGAAGGCGCGGAGTGGGAGCTCCTCCAGGAAATGTCACCAACTTGACTCTTGTGCTCCCGCGCTCTTGCTCCGTCCATCCATCCTTCCTTGCGCTCCCAACCATATCTATCTCTAACTCTTTTCTCAACCAGCCAATACAATATGGAAAAAGCTACTTTCCAAATTTGTTTCTTCGACAAGAATCTAAAGAGATAAGCAGCCCTGTCTGGCACAAGGCGTTTTCCCTTGACCCCGCTTTTCTAATCTTGTTATTCCTTGCGTTGCATTATTTTGACTCCTTCGAGAAACAACGACGACGACGAAGACAAGAGAAACTCCCCCCCCACCACGCCTTTCTTTTCCATGTCAAATTTCTCTGGACCCCTCTCACCTTCCTCCTAGTTTAGAGTAGCCTCTCAGATCAAGTCATTAGTCGAACTTGTGTGTTGTCGCTTGCCTTGGGAGAAAGCCTCAATCGTCCTGTCAAGCTCGTGTCATCTCACTTAACTTTCTGGGCAAGAAGGTCCTTGAGCAGAAGTTCCTGGGCGCTGTTGTCTTGGCGTCTCCCGCCTCGTCTGGACCCCTACATCTCAACTACCTCTCGCGTTGGATTTTCCGCCACCACCACTATCACCACCCTCACTCCACCGATGGTCCAACTTACACGCCGCTACCCTCCGAGTTATTTCCACAAAAATTCCCAAGCACCATCCGCAGAAGCTAAGCAGACCTAGCTCTGAGCTTCCTAATAGTCCATCTATTTGTAATTCGACCCCGCTGCACATCACAATTGATCTTGTGTCTGCCACGTCCATCGCAACCTACAGTGGTGTTGGTTGGGCATTTTGGTTCCTGAGCTGTGCCGGTTCATCCGTTGCAGCGGCCTTGATTCCTACCGTGTTCTCAACGTCATAAGGCTTTTAATCGAAAGGGGGGTAGAAGAACTGTTCTCACTGGGCGCCGTCTTTATCTCACACATCTAAAAAAGCAATCAACAGACCGAGTCGCCCCAAAGAGACTCAAGACACGTCAAAGCAGGACGATCACTTGTCGAGCACTTCTTATCTGGAAGGGAAGCTTTGGCGAACAGTCAGCCCCCTTGATCGGCGCCACGACTGGCCCCCAAGACATACACGCCCCCAGTACCTGCTGGAGTCTTAGTGAGTCCGCACAGTACAGCAGTACAGCAGTACGTACAGACTCATTTGACCCTTGGGCGGACCCTAGATCTGGGTTGGCTTCTGGGTTGGACAGGGATCCATCTCCCATCTGGCACCCAGAGGCTACGATCGGTCTACCAAAAGTACCGTACTGTGCACACGGTACATTCCCACCCGTACTCTACTTTACGCTGGGACTGGGACGGGGCACCGACTCGATTCTCGCCCTCCCAAAACTAGCGATACTTTGCGGGGTACCTCCTTCACTAGCACTCGCCGCTCGACTAGTTCGCTGACTCCACACTATTCTTCTCTTCCATTGTCGACGACTCGCCGTCTCTTCTCGCCCTCACGATATAGCCCTCTTGTGTTCTGCACCGGCCGATCTGATTGGTCAACTGTGGCACATCCCGTCCTATCCTGTCCCTTGTCTGACACAAGCCTGTGCTGAACCGTTCTGCCCATAAAAATCACCCGTCTCGTCTCTCTGTTTCGACATCGCACCTGGTCTGTACCACACTCTGCCCACATCGCCAAAAAGTCGAACCATTGCTGCTTCATCTCCATAAAGCACACGACTTCCCCACCCAAATATCGAACTACTACTCTTGTGTCTGCCGAACCGATCACAATTCCCGACCTGCATACCGCTAGATAGTAGCAAAGCCGACAAGGCAAAAAGACTATAAAGCTGAAGACACCAACCCGTGCATACACCACCACCCATATCTCTCGCCACGATGTCTTCCAATGATAGAAACAGCCCTCCTCCTCAAGCCGACATGTCCCGCCGCCGTGGCTCCGTTACGCAAGCTACCCTTAGCACCCTTTTTCAGCGCAGCAGCACTTCTGGCCCATCTGGCACCGCTGCATTCCCTGGTCCCATCACCACTGCCGCCTTGGGTGACCAGCGTCGACGGCTCTCGCTGTCGGCCAGCGCCGGTGTTGGACTGTCGGGAACAAGCCCAAACAGTGCCTTCCTTCGACGAGCAAGTCTCTCTACCAATGCTAGCGAGGTGATTGACGAGAATGCCGTCGAGGATGAGGAGGTGCCCAGCCGGTCTCCCTTCAAGCGCCGAATGAGCTTCTCCGCGGGCACATCGGCTGCTTCCATGAGGAGCAGGGGCGTCCCAGCCAGCCCATGTACAAATGGTACGCACAAAGATCCCAAAATCCCAGACAATGCGCCCGCCAACCCGTTCGGAGCGGAAGCTCGCCGACGAGGCAGTGTGGCCGGCATGCCCAGCGGCAGCCGACCCCCGGTACAGGACAAGAACCATAGGCTCTCCGTCCAGACAGGCAATGTACCAGCAAGTCGTAGAAAACCCCCAATGTCTAACATGATGTCTCCCGCTCGAGCAGACCAAGGTTTCAACTGGTCTGATCAGCTTAGAAGCCGGGCCGAAAGCCTAACCATGGCAAGCCGCCCAAACTGGGCTCCATCGTCCTCTCCTCCTCGTGGCGTCGCTCCGGCTGCCCATGAGAGAGCAAAGTCGATGGCCGAGATGCCAGCACCTCCCGCACAAGCCTCTTCCATGCGCCCCCCTCGGGAATCGAGGAAGCCGGATGCTTTCCAGGAGCGCATCCTCAAGGGCGACTTCTACATGGACTAAGGCATGTGCGCTGAGCGTACCACCGAAAAGTTCGCCGTTGAACTAAACTCGCCAATCAATCAGCCACGATGATTGGCCATCTCTCGCCCCAAAACACACTATAATGCTCTATACCATACCTCTCTACCATCTCGTGGACGCGTTTCATTAGCAAAAACAACTTGCCTTCGTCACATGTGTTTTTATGTGCCTATGGGATAACCCTTTTATTTCTACCGACTGAGCTTCTGGACCGTCTACACAGCTCTCACACAGATACCCCATTTCCACCACATCAGTCAGTACCACAATTATCCGTTCCTTTTTGGCTTCTGGCGAAGGAATCAGGAAGCCACGGGTTGGAGTTTCCGAGTGAATGAAAACGACAATGAGAAAAACCGCAAGGCCGTTCGTTCATGGCTCAGCTAGGGAGGAGGAAAGGCGCTTGCACAACAGCAAGCCGCTTGCTTTCGACCCTGACTTGGACTCAGTTATCCGGATGAAGTTGCCTCTAGAAATCCTGGTGGTTTCGGATTGCTGGCTGGGTAAGGCGAGAACACGCGAGGGTGTGAGACGAGGGGTGGAAAGTAGCTGGGGAGTTTGGGGCCACGGAGTTAAACAAAATTGACACTTTATCCTCGAGGGCAAGAGAAATACGGAGAGAAAAATAGGAAGGGAGGAGGACGGAAGCTGAGACCAAGGAGCCTTGTGTAACCATCACCATGTATAATGTACCACTAACGGGGGGGGGGGGGGGGGTGCTGTGGCTACGATTTTTCTTTGTCTACGCCACGAGCGACGAAAAAGAGAAAGAGAAATATGATGAGTGGGATACTTGGTACCGTGGCAGCGCTTTCTCTTTGTTCTTGCCACGAGGATTTGCCTTTTATTTTTATTTTACTCGCACGGCGCCTGGGGGCTCTCTTATGAGGGATGCCAGCTTTTGGCATCCAGGAGTTTGAGCTTGACAGGGATGGAAAGAAGATAATGGTTGATGAGTTGTTTACCCCCAAGATCGATCCATTTCTTGTAAACAGATATTTCTTACACTATGATTACCCTCTTGTTCTGTAGCGGGGGATACATACATAGTACGATACAAGTCCACGGGATTTTTGAAACTCTGCTAGTAATTATTAGGAGTGAATTGGCCCATCAACAAGTAGGAACCAGCCCGATTAGGGGGGGTGTTCCGATAGTCTCTAATTTCACGATAGCATGGATGGGATAGATTGCGGCCTCAAAGACCTGCTCACACACACATTCCATCTTCCCGGTCGGAATCCCTGCTGCCTGCGGGCAAATCAGTTTGTCCTTCCCATTACCAGTTTTGTTCTATGGTATCAACATCATTAACTGGTGCTCGCCGTCCTGGGTTCGAGATCGTCAACAATGCCAAGACTGCACGGGAAGCTGTGGCTTCAGCATCCGGAACCACCAAGGAGAATCTGGCAGGAAAGTGTTCTAAACAGGCTGGACTACCACTTACTGTACACATGCTAGGACTGAAGATCTGAAGGGACGCCTTTCTACGACCTGGGTGGGCAAAGGTGTATTGGGCCTGTTACCGACTATCCGGGAGCACGAGACCTCGGATTGCTCCAAGCACGGGCTTGTTCCCCTGCCGCAACGATTATAGTGTGGGACCAGGGGCGGCTATCGCCGGATCAAATTGTGGGTACCTGACCGCGCCAGCACCACCACCAGGTACTTCTTATCGGGAGCTGCACCCCGTCTTTATCAAATCCCCGATTCAACTTTTTTTTTTTTTGCTACACCCCACTCTCGTTTTGAGAGTCGCCCAAGTTGAACCAAGAAATCAACTTTGGCATTTGCAATTAGGACAGACAGATCTCGAGTTCCAATTGGAAGGTTTGTGCCTTCCGTGATCAACAATTCCTTGCTGAGGCCACCCCGCACACATTCCTGCTGTCGACCACGCCAAGGCAAAAGGCCCAAGGCAAAAGCCCAAGGTTGTGCTCAGTTCAACGAATCTCCCATCGCCAAATCACCTTGTAGTCTGTATTTCTCGAGTCTCACTCAACATTCGACTTCCAACGGCCAAGATGCTGCTCCGTCGGGGCCAACTGCCTCGTCGGGCTCTCAGGATATCGAGAACGAGTCTTCACCCCCGGATCTCATCACCGCCATCTCTGTCCTTGCGCTCTCATTCCTCATCACCAGCGGCTCAGCAAGCCTTAGCGTTACAAACATCTCCCCCATGGCAAACCAGCAGCCGATGCTTCAGCACCACTCCAGTCCCCTACAAGCGGACGCACCACCGCGAACTCGGCCCCCCCGCACCAGAGTTCGACCCGGACGAACGCGCCACGTTCACTGAGATCATGACGCGGCGACGGTATAGGGGCCGTCTCGTGGCGGGCACCGCGGCGGGGATGTCGAGCGAGGGCTTCAAGAGACCTTTCTTGGAAAACATCGACAAAAGGGGGGAAGCAATGTCCTGGGACGGCCACTTCTCGGCCGAAGCGAAAGCGAGGCATCCGTGCACCTTGAAGGCTGCGGCGAAGCAGTATCTCAGCCAGGAAGGATTGATATCTCTCGGTGGAGGGCTGCCCAGCCAGGAGTATTTTCCTGTCGAGCAGATGGCGCTGTTTGTGCACAAGGATCCGTTCTTCCACCACTTGGAAGGGATGCCCTTCACGAGGACGGACCCGAAGACGCTCGGAATCCCGGGCGGCACGTACAAGAAGGGGAAGTACAAGTATAAGTACGGGGTGGGCGTGGGGGATGTGGACGGGATCAGGACGGAGACGGTGCAGGCGCAGGTCAAGAAGAGGTTTGTGGAGAAGGACCAGACGAAGAATGGCATAGAGTACGATTTGACCATTGCGTCTAATTATGCTCAGGCGAGGGGTAGTCCGCAGATGCTGAGGTTTGTTACAGAGCACGCGGAGGTGGTGCATAGTCCGCCATACCGGGATTGGGGGTGCGCAATGACGCCCGGGGCCACGGCGGCGCTAGAGCAGAGTTTGAGGTTGTTGTGCGATAGGGGAGATGGAATGATTACGGATGAGTTTGCGTTTTCGACGGCGCTGGAGACGGCGAGGCCGATTGGAATTAACGTGGCGGGCGTGCCGATGGATGAGGAAGGGATGATCCCCAAGGATCTGGACAGCAGACTTGAGAGGTGGAGCGAGGAGAAGGAAGGGGGAAATAAGAAACCCAAGGTTTTGTACACGGTCCCAACCGGTCATAACCCTACCGGTGGCACGATGAGCAAGGAGAGGAGGGAGGCCATCTACAAGGTTGCGCAGAAGCACGACCTGATCATCATCGAGGACGACCCTTATTATTTCCTGCAGTTTCACGACGACTTTGAGCCCAAAGATATCATTCATAGGAGAAAGGTAGAGCTGGAGGAAAGCGAGTATGGGGACATGCTGGAGACAGCGAGGGAGGGTAGGGAGAATCCGGAAAAGTTTTTCGGGGATGATTTTGACGAATTGTCAAATGAGGGCGACGAGGCAGCAGGAGAGGAACTACAAGAAGCAAATGTGGAAGATCCCGGTGCAAACCCCGAGCCGTCGAAGGCGGGCCCGACTCGGAAGACACGCCCGCAGATCGGCTCCGAGGAATGGGATTACTTCAAGGGAAAGAAGCAGAAGGGTGCGATCCCCGTAGCGGAAGCGGTGTTGTACGCAACTAGACAAGCGCAGTCGAGGAAGGAGGCGACGATCCGGTGTCCCAAGTCGCCGCAAGACGACTGGGTTCAGACGAGGCTGATCCCCAGCTTTTTGAACCTGGACACAGACGGCAGGGTCATCCGGCTGGATTCGTTCAGCAAGACGCTTATCCCTGGACTGAGGCTGGGGTGGATCACGGCGCCCGAGGCTGTGGTGCAGAAGTTTGTGCAGCACTCGGAGGTGTGCTCGCAGGGGCCGGCCGGAACGAGCCAGCTCATTGCGTGGAAATTGGTTGACAGTGCGGGCGAAGGGTGGGGACACGATGGGTATATTGATTGGGTGAGTGGGCTCGCCATGCAGTATCAGGTTAGGAGGAACGTGATGCTGGGCGCGTGCGAGCTGTTCCTTGGGTTTGGGGCCGATGGGAAGTGGACGGATAAGGAGGAAAATAGGTTGGTCCGGTGGACTGTTCCCAAGGGAGGGATGTTTGTTAGTATTGTCCTTGCCATTCCCCTCGACATTGGTTCTGTCCTTTGTTCCCACGGTCCCTTTCAAGGACATGGTGATGCTAACTGCGATAAAATTTGTCAACAAACAGCTGTGGCTCACCATAGACCACACCAAACACCCGAGCCAATCAACCGAGGACTCGATCCTGCAACTCGAAAACGATATTTTCGCGAAATGCACCGAGATGGGGGCGCTCCTCGGAAGAGGATCGTGGTTTATCGCCCAGGAAGGGGGCAAACCATCGCGTCTGTGCTTCAGGGCCACCTACGCGGCCGCCAGCAAGGACGACATGGCGACGGCGATCCACACGTTCTCGTCGGCTGTCAGGGCGGCGTGGGGGCTGGTGGATGCCAAGAAGAGCAGCTTGGATGATAAAGAGTCCTTCGGGCGGGAGATGGGAGGGGTTGCTGGCGAGGAAGAGGCGGGAATGAAGGTGCTTGGGGAGCTAGACGGGGATGGCAAGGATGGGGGCAAAGAGGATCTTGCTCTTCTCCCGGAGTGGATGGCTCCGGACGGAGAGGTGAAGAAGAAGGGCAAGAAGGACGTGAGAAAACCGCTGACGAAGAGGCAGAAGGTGTTCCAGCTGAAGAAGAACTTTACTGTTTATTAGGTTTAGTTCGGTTAAACTGGTCGCGGGAAGGAGGGCGGCAAAATAGCAGCATATATACGGCTCAGGTAAGAGAGGATGAAGACGGAGACATTATTTTCTATTGTCCATGCCGGGCGCTTCGGCATGCACGAACGAACGAAGACACGGTGTACAGATAGAGAAGGCACACATAGCCCAAATATCCGAGAGAGGAAATGCATAAAAAGAAACACACCAACTCCCAGTACATATACTGCATGTAGGCTGCTAGCTTCTCCTATTTTCCTCCTCCCCGAGATGATTAAGTTCTGTGGTGTATGTACCGCAGGTAGGCACGCCGGGGAAGTTGTCGGGGAGGAACACCAAAACCTAGTCCGCCCTTTCCTTGCTCCCTTCCGTCCCCGCTCAGTATCATCGCGCGGCCGAGTCCCTCTTGCGTCGTCGATCGCCCAATCGGCTTCCTCAAACCTCCCAAACAACACCGCTCTCCCCCCTCCTCGCCCTCCAAGCGTCCGTGCTTTTCCTCAGGTCGTCGCACCCCTTGACTATCCACCCCCACTTGGTGACGAATTCCTGGCTCACCTCCCACGCGAAGGGATCGTGGGATTCGCCCCACACGATGAAGCGAGGGCCCGAGAGTGCGAGGGCGGCGGCAGGACCTTTTGCCTCCTCCGCGGCGCCGCTTTTGGCTCCACTACCAGCCAACCCCATACCCGTGCCGTCGGCGACGGATCCCGCCGCGTCGCACGCCTCGAGCTCAGCCTCCACGTCGCACAGGTCGTCGCACAGGTCGTCCTGCACGCGCTCCCATTCTGCGGGAGACGAATTGACCGAGTACTGGATCAGCGCGTCGCGCATGGCGGGGTAGGGGAGAAGGTCTAACCAAGGGTGGTGGGGGATTGTTAACTGCAGGGGGGTTGGGTGGAGGGATGGGGGGATGGACGACTGGTGGTAGGGGGAGAGGGAGGAGGAGGGTTGGTTTCTTTGGGTCTGAACTTGGGTCGGGGGTTCGTCTTCTGGGGTGCCTTCTCCTTCTCCTTCTTCTTCTTCCACCAAGTCTCCCCATAGTATAGGGTCATGCTGCTGTGCGAGCTGTGAGAGGGAGGAAGCGGAGGAATAATGCATGGACTGGGGCTTGGGCTTGGACTTGGACTTTGGACAGATGAGCCCTGGCATTGTCCTATTCCTCCCATTTCCTAACTGGGGCAGCTGTAGACCAGTTCCTGGAGGCAGTATCTCTGATCTCACCACGCCTACCCCAATTTGCCTACCTTGCTTTCCCCCGGCCCCAGGTCGTTCGGGTAAGCCGCCACTCCCGAAAGGAGAAAGGACGTGATCGTCGAAAAGCCATTCGTGACCCAGGTTTAGGAGGGTTGAGTTTCGGGCTACTGCCGCAAAGACGTTGAATTTGATCACCGCGGGCAGGTGCGCTGGGATCGGATTCCGGGATAAGTAGGCTGCGTGTGCACGAGCGGCGACGTTGATCAGGGAGGAGCGGTAGGGCGGGTCGATGAAGTCGGTGAAGAGGGCTGGTTGGTTGTAGCAGGTGGAAGACGAGCTGGACGAGGTGATATTGAGTAGGGGAGCAATTGATGCATTGGAGTGGGTCTTGTCATTGTTCTCCGAGTGGGGATGTTGGTTGTCGATTTGCTGCCGTGCTGGTGTATGAGTGGGGCGATGAGATGGTCGTCGTCGTGGTTGCGGTTGGGGCTGCTGCTGCTGTCCTTGGTTTTGGGTTTCGTTTTGATTTTGGGCTTGTTGCTCAAGAAGCTCTAGACGTCTTCGGCGTCCTATAGATGAATTTGTTAGGAGACCTTTGGAGACATTGGCTAACGAGCACGTGGTGAGGTACGTGTCTGCATTCCGCGTCCGATGGGAACGGATAGGCAATGTGATTCTAGCCATACTAGCGGGGAAGTATCCCCGTATTTCCCCTAGATGAATACGCTATACTGAAGTGTATCACATGGGCTACCACTTAGACCCTTGCCCGCCTGGCTTGTATGATCTCCAGGGATGTTCTCCCGTCGTGGCTTCGCCGCCCTAGGGTGTTTCAACAAAGAAGGACTCATTTGGCACCACTATGGACTGCTTATGGATGGAAGTGTGGGGAGAAGTAACACTCATGGGTACGGTCTCCGTCGTGGTGTGAGCTCCATGAAGGCGGACCTCTGTCTAGCTTCGGGAAATGGCGAAGCAGCAAGATCGGCGAGCTACGCTTGCAGTCAAACCCCACAAGAGCATGTAGTAAGTTTAACTTATCCCGAGTCGAGTACTAGTGATGGATCAACTTGATGCTGGAAGTGCAGGCCGCGTACATACTGGTGCACGTTGGACACGTTATCCCATGTAATGGAAAATTAAGAGCTAGAATTCAATGCACAGCGTGAAAATAATATAGAAGATGGTATACTCACGATACTCCCTCTGGTTGAGCCTGTTCTGCAGCTTCCTCCTCTTGGTCTGGTCGGTTATTCCATGCCAATCCTCCGACAGAATGCGGATGTGCGGCTCAGGTTGCCCCAGCAGCTGCTGATCCATTTTGCTCCGATTCAAGTCCCGGCCTGGCGGGGGCAGCGTGATGTAGTGCGGTGTGATGGCTGGTTTCTGGGACTTGGCAGGTTTCCAGATGGTGCTTGCAGAAGCTATGTGGATAAAGAACGTGTTTGATGTGGCTGTAAGCTGGTTGCAGCTGGTGGCCACAAATATAGAGAGTTGGTCTCGGAGTTAAGAAACTGCTCTCTCTGCCGTAAGGTATGGTGGTTTTAATTAGATGTTTGTCAGCATTTCGGCCTGATTTACCTGGGAGGACCGGGGCTCGGATGCATGAAGTACCCCGCCGCGATAAACTCCGGCATTAAGTCCGTCACGGTACTAGATGTTTGCCCAGATGGTGGGATGCAGCCAGCTTACCCCCCATGCTGACCATCCCCCGCCCCGGCATTTGGTGCAAGTGGATCCGGGCCTCAACACGCCGAGCGTCGCCTCTGTGATGCTGTTCTTGGATCGTTGATTTCGGCAGCCATCTTCTGGATCTGGCTCTCTTCCGCACAACCCCCAAATCCACCATATGTGGCAGACACTAGCAAGTCAGCGTCAAAACTAGCCCACGTTCGTACGAGGTTGTTTTGGTGGTACTCCACGCATCTTTTCTGTGGGCCTCCAACCTATGTTAGCATTGCCGTTATATGCAAATTCCGTCAGCCCAGGCGGGCGATAAGTAAACATGACTTGCTTGCAGTTCAGATATTTTCAAACGATAGGGGCAATGATCTCAAATGGAAATAATAAATAGAAGCCGCCTTCTTCCACTCTCTGACTCAAACATGTCTTATCCTCACCATCATACACAACAAACAACAACACTGACTCGTTCAGAACCATCACCTTCGCTGTCTTCTTAAGTAGTTCTTTGAAAGCCGCAACCGCCTACAGCCATCAACTTAAGCCATCAAAAACCCCTGTATTAGCCCATCAACACCGCCACCAGTTATCAACATGTCTATGTGGTTGCCTGCCCCCGAGCCCGAGACTCCTCTTGGCCGGGTCCGTATCCTGAGCCCCACATGCGGCCTCCGCGTATCCCCCATCCAGTTCGGTGCCATGTCCCTTGGTAGCAGTTGGGCCAGCAGCCTCGGACCCATGGACAAGGAAAAGTCCTTTGCCATCCTTGACGCGTTCCGGAAGGCTGGCGGCAACTTCATCGACACGGCCAACAACTACCAGGACGGGCAGTCGGAAGAATGGGTAGGCGACTGGATGGCCGAGAGGGGGAACCGGGACCAGATGGTGATCGCCACCAAGTACACCTCTGACTACCTCTCCTGGAGCCTGGGGAAGGGGAACGCACCCAACCACCTCGGCAACCACAAGAAGAGCATGCACATGAGCGTAAGGGACTCACTCAAGAAGCTCAAGACCGACTACATCGACATTCTATACTTGCATTGGTGGGACCACACCACCAGCATCGAGGAGGTCATGGACGGTCTCGATATCCTCGTCAAGTCGGGGAAGGTGTTGTACCTCGGAATCTCCGACAGCCCTGCCTGGGTGGTGTCGGCCGCCAACACATACGCCACGGCCCACAACAAGACACCCTTCGTCATCTACCAGGGTAAGTGGAATGTTCTTGACAGGTCGTTCGAGAGGGAAATCATCCCCATGGCCAAGCATTTCGGCATGGCTCTCGCGCCGTGGGACGTCCTCTGCCACGGTAGGCTCAACACGGTCAAGGCCCACAAGCAGAAGGAGGCGGGAGGCGAAAAGATGAGGACGTTCGGGTCGCAGGACGACAGCCTCAACGAGGCCGAGATGAAGATGGTGGGGATCCTCGAGGAGATTGCCGAGGAGAACGGTCTGGGAGATAACGTGCCTGCAGTTGCTATTGCCTACCTGATGGCAAAGACTCCGAACGTCTTCCCGCTAGTTGGAGGAAGGAATCCCAAGTATATCGCCAAGAACGTCAAGGCGCTTGAGATCAAGATGAGCGAGGAGCAGATCAAGAAGATTGAGGGGGCCATGGAGTTCGATCACGGTTTCCCGCACAACTTCATCGGCTTTGATCCTAAGGATGGGGGTCCTGTGGTCGGTCTGACGGCTGCGAATGCCAAGTACGAATTTGTGATGAACCCGAAGCCGGTTGGGTATTAGAAGCCGGAAGGAGCCGAGATGCTGGGGGCCTGTTTGTTGCGTGCCTTCCGCCAAAGGATAATTTGGCATCCATCAAGGTAACGGTGGACTTTCCTCACGTCACCTCTCGGTTAAAGTTTTGCCCACATAATACGTAGACTATGTAGAACGTAGTTTCCACGAAAAGACAGTGCAACACCAGTTCCTAAAATGCAGTGTAACAATACAACTTGAAGCAGCAAATGTCGCCCGGGACATTGAAACCGCCGTGTCCCTTCACGCTTTCCTCAATCGGCCCAATATCCAGAGCCAAGCATGTGGGAGATGCCAAGGACTAAACTTTAATACCTGGTGCAGCTTGGAACCGAGGACAAGCTTCGCGAGCAAGACAACGAAGCTTCTTTTGGTGTGGTTGATACAGCTGCAGCAAGTGCAGGAACTGCGTCTCAAGATGGAAAGACCGAGGTAATGGGGCGAGGGTTCCACGATATCGATGGGCACTTGGAGCTGCGGTAGGTAACGTTGACCACGATCCTGGGTGGAGGTTCAAGGTAACATCAAGATGAGGTATCTGGCTAGCCTTCAAAGGTGGGGCTATCGATAGCAAGGTCTTCTGTTTACGTAACTGACAGAGCGACATTTCCACCATCACCTTGCACAAACCACAGGAAGGCTATGGAAGGAAGGACCAGAGCGGTCTGAGTGCACGGCCGAGAGTACCTTTTTAGAGACCCTCAAGGCCACCATATCCAATTCACAAATATCGACAAGTCTACTCCAACACTTCCCTTTCCCGACTAACACGAAGCTAAACCATCCCTGCCCAAAAATATCAGAACGAGAATTGCTGCAAACCCTCAGCATCACTGGCGAGCGAATATGGGGCGACGATGCAGAGACACTTGTGTTTTCTCATGCCTACTGCCACGGAAAACCCATGATATTTCGCTCTACCCTTGACACCGACTATCCAGATTCGCTTCCAGCACGCGCCTTTGGAGACATTGTGAGGCATCAGCAGCTTGGCGGAAGGGGCTATACCTCACTGGTTCACCTTGAGTCGGATCCTACCACCCAGCCTGAACACTCCAGCCAGGCTCCAAGAAAACTTCCTTGCTCATCTTAGCCATTATAACCTTTCTTTCCTACTCCCTGGGGTACTACAAGTTTCTTCCCAATATTGAAGACCCGGGGGGGAGCTTAACCCGATACCCATCTAATAGCTGCCGCGTGATATTAAACATGACGGAGATGAGAAAAGAGGCGAGTGTTTTAAAGCGGTTGGGAAGTTTAATGCAGCTGAACAGGAGACGGTATCTGGACCACCAGTTGTAATAGAGAAACGCAAGGTAGCTTGCAGGACCGGTCCTACTACAGGACATCAGGGGAGGCATATTCCGATTGAAAAGTAAGCAGGAGCATATGGGATTATGGTCCACAACTCTAGAGCTACACATTATAAACTGAATATGTCTAGCTCGGTTGTGTAAAGGCGATGGTAGCGCTGCTGCCTTCACTTCTGTTACTTAAAGGGAAAGAATAAAGAAGACCTAGGTACTGGTTATCAACATATACAACACCTGCGAGATTTCTCAGGGACTTTTTATTATTATATGTATGATTGCTGCGTGTTGGCCGTGTGTTTTCTGAATGCTGACTGGCGACCTGTCCACGAATGCCATGGTGTAAGAAACGGTCTATCCAAAGCATCTTCCGCCTTCATTTTCTAACTTTGATATTCTGCCCTCTTCTTTCTGCCTTCCATTCAGATGTACAGAACAGAAACATGCCTTATATTTTCCTCCCGTACGCCGAAGGGGTTGCTGACCGCCCCTCACGATACTATCCATTTCGACACTATATTCATGCACCAAGAGTAAGGCGGCACTAGCCCCCCAAATGCCAATCCTCCACTACATGCGCCACGTCGAAATGGAGGTTGATATAAGAGAGTCTTGATCAGTAGCCAAAAGGTGCCATTTCATCCAAATAGTTTAGTATATGGCATCATGGGGGCTCAAACCCCTCTATACCACGGCATGCATGCTCCACTACTGTATTTGGTTCAACTCGGACGGGGTAACTATTACGAGGCAGTGGAAAAGTGTGCTCTCGTTTGGAGTTTCCATATAAGCCCCCCTCCGGGCCTGCCGGGCAAGGATCATCTCGAAAGAATATTGGGCAATCTGGAGGGGGAATTTTCAAGTCTGCATCGCAAGAAGTGGGACTCATGGTCACGATAACAGGAATGTACCTGCTAGTCGTCCTAGTGACCCTCCCAGTACCACCATCATACTCATTCCCGGTCCGGGTGTCACATATGCTGGTGGGAAGGGCGTATACACAGATGTGGAAAGGCGGGAGGGAGGTCTTTCCCAGTATTTTCGATGGCTTTGATCCCGGTGCTTCCAGACAGACATACTCGAATTGCCCTGGATGTTCTTTAAACTCTGCCTTCGGGCGTAAGCAATGAACTAGCTTCATGAAAGTAAACATCTCTATATATTAGTTTCTGTACCTAGATTCAATGGGGTTGAGATCTATCAGAAGCCTAGTGTTCATTCTAGTTCCCTCGCACGGTAACAGAAATATCGCATCACTAGGGATTCGCGGCGTCTATGGGTGCTCAATAAACCAGACGATGTTTGGCAAGATCCTCTAAAGCGCAATTCTGCCAAATATGACAATTGTACGGGACGAAGACATTGTGCACAGGCCGAGCCCGTCAATAGCATGCTTGACAACTAGGCACAAAGTACGGTCTGGCTCATCGACGACTGGTAGAAGCACCTCATCTCGACCGCACAGCTCAACAACTCACCTCTTTTCCAAGTTCGAACGACGCCTCCTCCCGCTGCCCCCGCGCCATTCCAGATCGTCGGACAGATGCATGGGTGTCAACGAGACATCAAACGGCCTGACCCAACAGCTGCCATATTCATCACCCGTCATCTCTTGTGGACAGCCAACGAACGGCAGTCAGTGGCTTCCAGCAGACATAGTTCTGACTTGTAGCATCTAAATTACCAACCCTTCCTGTCAGTCATATGTACAAACGAGGTAGTACCGCAGTCCTCTACAGCTGGTAGGGCTCGTCGGGTTGCACCCAAGCTCGGAGCTGACGCTGTGGAACGTGGAACAAGATGAAGAAGAGGGAGGAGGGCAAGCCATCCTGCGAAAGTAAGAACGAAAGCTTTATTATGACAAGCCAAGGCGAGTTTTCGTTCGTTGATTTCATGCTGCATACATATTGTACGGAAAGGCGATGCATACCGATAGGCCACTACACCAGAAGCAGGCCAGAACAACGGTCATGGCTCGGCTCAGCCTCCACAGAGGGCGGAAAATAGAAACATGGCTAGAGCAGCACATTGGACGTCTCACTACGGGGACTGAGACATATAGCTTAGCCCCTACATAGTACAGCTCGTAGAAAAGGCTGAGAGGGCGAATCATGCAATCTGCAGATCACCCTCCATAGATCATGCTGGATCAGGTAATCGCTGTTCCCCACAGCACTTTGCTCACGGACCCGAGAAAGACAATAACCACCCACTGCATCAGTTGCTTCCTCTTGGATGGCGGATCCATTGGCTTACGGCAAAAGTTCCGTCCCACCTAGGGAACTTTATTCAAAGACAAGGGCACCCTCCCAGCCTTGACCCTTGACCCTTGACCCTCAGAGAATTAATTCCAACCGTGTCATCAACAGTCCTGAAATCTGAAATCTCTCTCTATCCGCACAGCGCAGATCAGAATGTGTGGTATCCAATTCCTGATCTAATCTTGGCGTGGTGTTGATCACCCGACGGCACTGAGCTGAAGGTGGCGGTAGCGACTACCTCAGCCATTTAGGACGGTGTCGGCCGGTACCTCTCCGTTTTGTGCCATAGTAGCAGATGCGCGGTACTACAACGCGGAGCATTCGTAGGGTCTTTCCCCTTTTCCCAGGCCCCACGGCTGCATTTCTTCATTCTTCACATACCGATGTTTTCTATGCAAAACAACGCCCCGGCTACATGTACTGAGGCAACAAAAAATAAATGAATAGCAGCCGCATGTCACACCTCATTGAGTTGCCGCAGCAGACAGGTTTCAATTGCAGGTGTGCCCATCGTCATTTCCCTGCCAACAGATTTTTATCGTTCGTCAAGCTTTGGCTAGGAAGCCTGGGTGACCCTGCACAGGCTGCCGCTCTCCACAAAGTCACCCAACACAGGTCAGATTTCACCCCATCAAAGAAAGGGCTGTACCACGATCACATACCACTGCATACAACCATCCCATCCATCATTTTCATTCGATTTCCTCGTCCACAACCAAAACCCCCCTCCCCCCAGATCGGACAGAGTGAGGTTGGCTGGGATCGCACGCAAACGCAAGTTAAGGAAGCACACTTCTTATTAGCCCAGCCATTCAATCCTCATCATCGCCGACATCAGCACCAGTATCATCGCACGGCCCACGTAACGTTGCCCATTTCCGCAAAACGGCGCCCCGGACCACCACAAGGACCACCTTGGGAGGACCAGCCACACAGCCTTGGGCCCTGGATCTTTCTTGGACTGGAACACCTCAAAGACACCACTCACTGGCACGTCTTCGGCCCTTTGCCAAAATAGCACCAGTCAAAGGACCCAACTGGTCAGGTTCCAGCCAAGCCGGACTGTCTCCGCGCATGCTTCTGGCTGCAACAAAGAAAAAGGATGCTAAAACACGGTAGTCATCCCTCGCTCTCGTCATAAGCCCCAGCAGCCCTGTGTGCCCTGCCCCCAATTTCAACATCCACCAGTGGCCATCCACTCATCCTTCAATCCATTCCCCAAATCTCACAGGCCCCCGGCCGATGGTACATCCCCCATTGCTCAGCGGCGGCCACATCCATGCAAAATACCTTGCTGCGCCCGTCTGCATTTCAAGCCCACGCATATTAATAAGGCTAGGCCTCTGTTCTATTATACCCAACGTACGGAATGCTTATTTATTGTACAGCATAAGCCCATCCCGGCCGCCAGCTGTTCCCTCGCGCTCTGAGCATTAAATAACAACACCTATTCGCCCCTTCTTCCCTCTTGCTGCCACATCTCACCCCCCTCCCGAGAGCAGTTGCATTGGTCTCAAACATTCGCAATGTTGCGACCTCTTGCCGTCGTGCTCTCGCTGGCGGCTTCGGCCTCAGCCATATGGCCGGCTCCGATATCCATGACCCAGGGCAACTCAACCCTCTGGCTCACCCAGACCGTGGAAATAACCTACAATGGAGATTTTGTACGCTGGACCTCGCCCCTCCTCCCTTTCTTCTAACCTTGACTCCTCCCCAAACCCTTGGGCTGTAGCTAACATTAGGTCTTGGTTCGTCACCCAGATGCCGTATACCTATGGATACACACCAACCGGACCGGACTGGACTAGCAAGGACATCGTACAGGGTGGCGTCTCCCGCGCACTTGGCCAGATATTTGGGGACTATTTCGTGCCATGGATGTTGCACACCCGCGAGGAGCAGGCTACATTTGAGCCTAAGGTGATGTCAAATAAGACGTGGATAGAATCCCTGGAGATCACGCAGACGGGCGAGGACTCGGAAGACACGTGGAAGGCAGCGGCAGGAGAGGTGGACGAGTCGTATAGCCTTAGTCTGAGCAAGGATGGCAAGGCTAAGATCGGGGCAGCATCGTCCATCGGAGTGTTGCACGCTCTCCAGACCTTTACTCAGCTCTTCTACCGCCACTCGGGAGGTCCTTTCTGGTATACCCCAATGGCCCCCATTGATATCGAGGATTCTCCCACGTTCGCCCATCGTGGTCTGCTCATGGACGTCTCCCGTCACTACTTCCCCATGGAGGATATCTACCGTACCCTCGACGCTCTTTCATGGAACAAGATGAACCGCCTTCACATCCACGCCACCGATTCCCAGTCATGGCCGCTCGAGATCCCGTCACTCCCCGAGGTCTCCGCAAAGGGTGCTTACCATCCTTCTCTCGTCTACACGCCGACCGACCTGAAGAACATCCAGGAGTACGGAGCTATGCGGGCTGTTCAAGTGATCATCGAGATTGACATGCCCGGTCACATTGGTGTTCTCGGCGAGTCTCACCCCGAGCTTGTTGTCGCCTATGACGAGAGGCCTTACTACTGGTGGTGTGCGCAACCACCCTGCGGTGCGCTGCGTCTCAACAACTCGGATGTCGATGAGTTCCTCGGAACCCTGTTCGAGGACCTCCTTCCCCGCGTTTCTCCCTATAGCTCCTACTTCCACACTGGTGGCGACGAACTGAATGCGAACGACTCGATGCTGGACCCAGGCGTTCAGAGCAACGACACGGAAGTTCTGAAGCCGCTTCTGCAGAATTTCATCGACCTCAACCACGGCCGTGTCAAGGATGCTGGACTTACTCCCATTGTCTGGGAGGAGATGGCTATTGACTGGGACATTGATATGGATCCCGAGACGACCGTCGTTCAGTCGTGGCTGGGTACCGTTAGCAATCTAACCGAGAAGGGCTTCAAGGTTATCGATACCAACTACAACTTTTGGGTAAGCTTCCTTATGTGATTGTGGTGAACGTTGATTTTGCTTACAATCTCCGTAGTATCTCGACTGCGGTCGTGGCCAATGGCTTACCTTTGACAACGATGCCAACGCCACATTCTATCCCTTCAACGACTGGTGCGGCCCAACTAAGCCGTGGCAGCTCATCTACTCGCACGATCCTACCGAAGGCCTCCCCGAAGAGCAGGCTAAGCTGGTGATCGGAGGCGAGGTTGCGGCTTGGTCTGAGACTATTGATCCTGCTAACATGGACACTTTGGTTTGGCCGCGCGCGGGGGCTGCTGCCGAGGTCCTATGGAGCGGCCGGTACGATGCGGATGGAGAACCGAGGAGCCAGCTCGACGCCGCACCGCGACTACAGGAGATGAGGGCGCGCATGGTGACGAGGGGGGTCAAGGCCAGTCCCATAACTCAGCAGTGGTGTGTGCAGATGGGAGGAGACCCGCTGGCTTGCTCCTATGACTTGAACCCCTATGGTCATTAAGAGGGAATATCTGCGCCAACAAGCTACCTAGCGGAGGTAGGTGAGGGCGGGGACAGAGACGGCGGTGAGGTCAGAGCTGATGAAAGGGAGGAAGTTCATATATCATATATGGTTATGCGGTATTAACAATATCCAGGGGAGGTTGCGAAGTGAGGAGCACAAAATACCATTGTTTATTTCTTAATTCCTGTAAATAATTCATTCCTGCCTTGCTAGAAGACTTGGTGGGTTGCATGGAAGAAGGGGTTTCGTGGACATCTCGAGGAAGCTGCGTCTAACGAACACGATGTCTCCAATGCATTAAGAGTGGGTTTCCTAATTTGAATTGTGCACTGCCATGTCCCTGCCTGCCCCCTTCCTGCCCCCTTCCTGCACCCTTCCTGCAAAACCAGCAATGCGCCTGCTCGTTAATAGAAAGCGTGAGTACCGGCGTTTGCAATTGCTCATCCCGTCGTAGATTAAATCACATTCCAGGTGCGTAGGAAGGCACGAAGGGAATGTCTGAACATTGCTGAGGCACAGCTTGATTGAATCCTGACCGCCCGACTCCGACTCGACACTCTTCTGCAAGCCTTCCCTACGAGCCAACTTGTTTCAAGCTTTCTCCTTGCTCCATCCCATACAGCGTGCACAAACCCGACGCTCCGTATCATTCTTGCTCGGTCCTGGACACCTTGAATATTCATTGATATATTTAACCGTGCTGCTACGGGTGCGCCGTGCGCCGCTCGCTCCATGTTCTACCCCCCCCCCGAGGCCTCTACACCCTCGCGCCTGAGAGCCTGCGTTTCTCTCCTGTCATGAGATATGTACGTGTGTTGTTTGCTTTGGTCGTTAGGGGGGGATTGATGAGCCTACCATGGTTTCGGAACGTTTCCAGTGTTTTTCTTTGTCGGGCATTTTTGATCGATCTTGGCAGTGCTCCTGGCACAGCCTCCACCGCTGCAGCTCTCGGCACCTGGGGGACTGGAGGGCATTCAAGTATTTTCATGATTCTCGACGTTAGAGCTGTTGGTCGCTTACTGACGGGTCGAAGGGTGCTTTTGGTAATAAAAGATAAATGAGACTAAACGACGGCCTCATCTGCTTGAGCTAATATTCAATGGATAAGATCTATATATATAGCTTGCTAGCGCCCCCGACCACGGCTTGCTTACTTTAGCACGAAGCAGCAGAGCCGCACTCTGGAACCAACGTCGCTCTTCGACATCCGTCTTCCTCGTCATTGAGCCACCAGGTCACATCTTGACATGGGAAAAGACCGTGGCTATATTCGAAAAGCCCAACAAAATCCTTCAACGCCAGAAAACAAATCAGACCTTATGTATCCATCAACACTATGTCCCCGACACTATCACGAAGTGACAACCTTGCTTGACCAAGCCTCGACTTCACAGACCGCCCTTCGCCCTCCACAATGCCACCCTAACTCCGTCATGCGGTGACAGCGTAATCACCGACCTAAGATTCGGCTTGCCCCCATCAATCTGGCCCATGTGGCTATCAATGCGGTCGAATCTCTGGAAAATACGGCAAAGGACATAGGCCATCTCTGTGAGGGCAAACTGCTGTCCAACGCAAATTCTGGGGCCTCCGTTAAAGGGGATGTACGTCCAGGGCTTCGGCTGCCAGTGGAACCACCTGTCAGGGCTGAAAACGGCTGGGTCGGCAAAGTTTTCGCTAACGGGTGGATAGAGGTCGGGCCGTCGTTGCATGGCAAGGGTTGAGTAGGAAATCGAGGTGCCCTTGAGCACTGCAATCGGCTCGCTTCCGTCCGGTCCTCCACCGCGGGGGAGGGTCGTGTCGTGAACCACGCCACGCACGTTGAAGGGAACGACAGGATAGAGGCGGAGGGTCTCATTCATGATGTTCTGGAGGTACTTCATGCTTTTGAGATGCGCATACGTCGGCGTCTGCGTCGGTCCGACTGTATGTAGGATCTCCTGTCGCAGCTTGTTCACAGCCTCCGGATGCCGAGCGAGTTCGTATATGGCCCAGCTAAGTGTTGCTGCAGTCGTGTCCCGGCCTGCTAGAAGCACAGCCACGAGCTGGTCGCGGAGCACCGTGCGGTCCCTTGTGTGGGATGCTAGCGCGTGTAGGAAGGTGTATCCACGGTCACCCTTGGTCTTGCTGGCCAGCTCTTCGGGAGATAACCGGAGAGCCCTTTCAATGTACTGGTTCAGGAACTCGTTGATGATCTTCAGACAGGCCTTGTACCTGCCCCTCGGGATGAGCCAGTTGAATGGACCGACACGAGCGATGTTGTTTTGGATCGCCTGGACCTCGTTGAAGGCATCGGCAAAGGGTTGGCGGAGGGAGCTATTGATATGCATCTCGTCAGACACCTGCAGCGGGAGAAGGGTCTCAAAGTATGCTGGATTTCTAGGAACAACTCACCACATGCTTTCAACATCCTTGCCCAGCAGAAAATCGGTCGCAACGTCCAGCGTGTACCTGAAGAGGAGATTGGATATCTCGATAATAGCTCCATCACTACCCTTCATGTTGATGTCGATCTTTTCATGCTTGCCATCCAGCGCATCACCCTTCGCCATACATTTAAATAGGGTCGCGACATGGTCCTCGAAGCAATGCAAGTCGCTCACGCGATCCTTGATGAACTGAGGCCGGATGAGCTGCCGGCTCGTGTGCCACTTCTCCCCGTCGGTGGTGAAGATGGAGTCACCGAGGAATGGTTTCCACTCGCGGTGGAAAGCTTCTCCCTTGCCGTAGTCGTTGAACTGGGCGGCGAGAATGGCCTTGATATTTTCGGGGTCGGCCGTCAGGAAGATTCGTCGGGTGAGGATTCTACTCTCTACTGTGTAGGTGCGTCCCGTCTCGGCAAAGAAGTTGTTCCAGAGCTCGAGGTTTTCGTTTTTTGCGGCATGCTCCATCATGCGGTAGACCACGCCCATACCTGTCGGATTGTTAGCAAAGACTTTCGGGGGCAGAAAGTAAGAAGAGAAGGGAAGATTCATACCGAAGGGCAACTTGGTGGGGATCTTCGGCGCTGAATTCCCACCAAGCTTGTGAAGACGGAACAGTGCATCTGCCCATTGAGCAAAGAGTAAGATGAAAGTGAGAGTTGCGACAGCCAGGATCACACCCTGGGGGGAGAATTTTCCCACGAATTCTTCCACGATGGCCATGTTTGGTAATAGTCCTAACTGCTTCTTAGAAATTGACTAACTGCCAGTATATGAGCAAAATAGGACTACAGAAGCGAAAGAGTATGTTTGCTGCATCGATAGAGAACATGGGGACGATATCAGGCCACCTCAACTGGAGGGGAGATGGGGTATTTGACCATTACATACAAATCTGGATCAGATAATGGTATCCAAACGTACTCCGCCTTACCAGATCACCCATCTTTCAATCCATGGGTCAACCTCCCATTTATCCTGCCTACCCCTCTTCGAGGCCTTCTTGGGGGGTTACTTTGGCCCGGCGGCACAATCCCGACATTGCGCGTATTTGGGCGGCGGGACGTTCCCGGCTTCTCTCAGCTGGCTACTATGTATATACTAACACCCCATACGAGTAAGGACAGCCAGAGTATTCATAGTGGCAGAATTTACGTCGACTTGCCCCGCTTCCCAAAGGATTCCTGACTGGTTTGGTAGGGTCTTTCCAGTGCGACGCCTCAAAAGAACACCTCTATCCAATGAAGATGCGCTTCAAGGGGGGCAAATGGCCTCTTCCGAACTCCGAATACACACTGGAGCCATGGTGCCACTCGCGGCTCGATGGCGGTAGGCCTCTTTCCAGGTTTTGCCACCGAGGTAGACAAGTCTATTATACATGGAGTTTCCTTCGTGCGTTGTCAAGCCCCCATTTTTGGACATTTCCGTCCCCTCTAGAGACGATATTCTTCGCCAGATCGGCACACAATCAATCCCTGGAAAAGTCGAGTTCGAAAATCATGTGTTGCTTATAAGCAGAGGTTGGAAGGGGGCAGACCGGGGTGTGGAGGATGCCGAGGTTTGGCGCATTTTGCATGCTCTCGATGAGCATACGGGACTGACGCGAAGCATTTGATGTATATTTTTGTATACTTTTACTGTATTCTGCCAGCGATAATTCGGGGGCCTTCGACATCGACAGGGGTGAAATTCGAACTCCGGGCCCCGATTCGAATTCGAGGGCCGAACCCGAACGCCGAGGACAGGGATACTGCCGGTGTCCGGCTGCGACAGCGAAGCTCCGACGCGACATCCCCTCCCGGGCTTGGTATCTAGTAATTAGTGGTACCGCTTGAAAGCTGAGCTGGCAATTTGTTCTACCCATATATTTGATACAGATGGCTTTTGATTCCACCGGACAGATCAATTGAAATCCTTCAGTGTCAATGTCCACGTTCGCCTGCGCGCTCGCTGTGATGTGGTTTCCCGATGCGGTTGCAAGTGGTTGCAAGTGGTGGTAACTGATGTGGGGTCTCAGAATGGCTTTTGGGGTTTAGCTTCTTCTTCCCCGCGTTTTGTCATGCAGGATTTCGGCATCTCGACGTGCATGTTATTCACATGTCAGATCGAATGGATTTGAGCCACAATCCTGCTATGCGATGCAGTAATAGGGGATGCTAATGAGATGGGGAATCTAAATACATATTATACTGAGAAACCGCTGGAATCGCATGCATTTGCGATCTACTACAATTGAATCTAGGAGTTAACTGTCCCGCCATGATGATGCTGGTGTTTCTGGTCGTACCACATTTTATAATTCCACAACACTTTATAATTCCACGATAATACGTGTATACATGCGACGAGCTTTCCTTGTCCCAATCAACAGGCGGGTCTCTTGAGGAAACAGCCCGTGTAGAATTATCGCGAACATCAGCAACAATTTGAAAGCTAGCAAACACCTTACTGCCGTCCGGAATAAGTGGTGTGAGAGCGGCTGTGTAAGGATTAGTACCTGGTTGGTCTAGTCTGTGGCTTCCGCTTACTTACTGTCTTGCTGTGGTACCTTCGCATATTGGCTGGCCACGCCTAAATAATTATCAGATGTCTTCTCGGTATTCATGTCATAATCAACATTCAACCGCCGATCTCGCCGACGAACTTTGTGTGAATCATTCTCAACGCCTCCCTAGCCTGGTCGGTCGCCCTGACTTCCAGCATGGTGTCTTGCGAGACAGATAAGCATCTCGCCCCAGGGCCGCTTACCTTTGCCAGTGCTGCTGGTTTTCCAGAGGTTCCACTCCACAGCCCTCATGGGCCCGTCGGGAGCCGCCTTTAATTCGAGGCTTCCAGGGCTCTCCGGGCTCGTCCATTTTGTCCCTTTTCCGCCTTCCTTGCGCCCTCCTCCTCTCCCCTGCTGCTGCTGGCTGCGCGGCCGCAATTCAGCGTCGAGGTGCGCCGCCGCACCAGATCCGGGCGCGCCACCGCGGGAAGGCGGCAAGAAGCGACGGGGCCAGACTTGCCAAAAGGGTCTCGGCCCTGTTCAGTCCGGGTCTCGGCCCCCTTTTCGAGGTATCCTAGGGCAAGAACCTGAATTGGTGAGCTACATAGAGAACAGGCTCATGTCCCCCCCCCCGTGGATAGCGGAGAAGACCAGGCTCTTCAAGTGGAGGGGCGGGCACGTCAAGGCGCGGAGCACGGCTGCGAGCTTGGAGCAAAAAAGCAGGGATGATTTCGGGTCTCGGTGGCAGCCAGGCTTTTGGTTGTGATATGAAGAGGTGATGCTCGTGGATAATAGACCCGTCTCAGCGAGGAAGTCGAAAAGGTGACCGAGCTCGCCGACTCCATTGTTGGAGATGCCAAGGTACGTTATAGATGGCCGTACCGGCCATGGCGCGCGAGGTGGTAGAAAGAGGAGCTGGCAAGACTGCTCGGGGCTGGAGGCATCGATGGGACACAAGGGCCTCGTAGGAATTAGGTCGTTTTGTATCCCAGAAGAACAGCTGAGCACCCATCCCCGTCTTTCTTTCCAATGTACAACTATATCGATTTCAATTTTCTTATCTGCGAAAGCAATAGCACCTACATAGCAAAGGGCGTGTCTTGTGGTTACGTTACATCCTCTAGGTATAGTTGGGAGTCGCAATCACCAATGTAGGTGCTATAACTATATTGTTTTATTGGAGAGGCACCTTCTTCGAAACCAAGATGACTATTAACTATTTACTAGACCACGGGTGGCGGTGCGCAGTCCCTCATGTTGATGTATCAAATCTCATGTGTGATGTATCGGGAAGTTCTCATTTCAGGAAACCCAGCCGCCAAGGCGGCAGACGGCCATGAGCCTATCGGGCGCGCACCGTTCCTTCCATCGAACCGCCCAGACTTGGTAGGTTACCCAAAACCACCGCGCCCCTCGGGAGACATTCGCATCTCGGCGAAGAGCCGGTAGCCGTGCGGGTTGCGGGAGTGCCGAGTCTCGAGACCGTGTGCAGTCAGTCAGTCAGTCAGTTAGTTAGCCTTTTGTTGGGGGTTCCGATGGAGCTGCCGGGGATTTTGCCGGTGCAGAATATGACGCATGCGCGCGCGGCGTGTTTTAAAGTCTCGCCGGGGTTCGAAACTTTACCGTTCCACGTTTGGCCCGGCGCTGGGAAGAATGAATGGTATCACAACATGCTGGGGCCGGCGTGGAGGACGAAGATTGGAATGCCGCTGGTCCTGGGAAAGGCGTATAACCCGGGCAATGAGTCCCGAGCAGTGTTTGAACGCTGATGTATACGTCTTGAGGATGGGCCGGAAGGCGTTGGCAGCAGTGCAACAGTTTGGCATTATAGAGGAGGGTACCGTGGGGGAACAGGCGGGTTGCTTGTTCACAGGTATATTGCCGAGTCTTGGACCGTGTTATCAGGCCGGAGGACTTTCCCACCTGGATACTAGCTACTGTCTCTCTGTACTGTAGAGTAAATATGTGCAAGATACTAACTACTGCTAGTTTAGTACTTGTAGATCCGTGCGGAACAAATCATAATTCCGAACCCCCGCGTATTTGTAGTATGGAGAGGGTCGAATTATACTACATAAAAATGATAATCATAAAGACAGAAGAACCGGCATAGCTTCCGTCCGGCAGTTATTGAACCAACACCGCCAGGGTAGATTAGACCCCCCCCCCACGTCGGCGTTTTCCCAAGTATAAACCAACCATGGTGAAATGCGAGTGGTCTTGCCGTGGGACTGACTTGCATCCTTCGTCAGGACTACCTAGTTACTAACTAGTACCTACTAACTTTAGGGTGGATGTTGCAATGCTCCAGGTGGGATTTCAGGACGGATCGTTGAACAGATCCCGCCAGGAACGGAGGGGGAAGGGGGCTGTGCCAGCCCTACGGCGCCATCAATCTTTTGCTTCTGGATCCGTCTTATACCTTGATATCTAATGCCTGGCAAGTGGCACTGGAAGCCGGCAACACGGATGCCTGCTTGCTTAAAAGCCAAGGGCTCTTCTTACATCTTGTATGATGGCCGAGCCTTCTGCATGCAAACGATGAACCATCGGGTCCGATGTAGGCATACTCCGGCGTGCACTACCCTCCGGGGCCGAATCGTTACAGCAACATTGGTATTCACAGTGAAGCCGCACGTTATTCCCGGTGCGCCCTTCTAGGCGCAAGGGGCCAAGCATAAGCGGCAGCTGTATTTGCATTCTTCGCGGTTAACCAACTACGTTAGGTAGTTAGCATGTCCCCTCGCGAAGCCGTTGTTCGCCCCAAACGAATGTTTATCCACGATCCCTCCAAGGCCATGACAGATGAAGAAAAGGAAACCCTCCAAGTACATATGGAAAGTTGTTATCGCCCGCTGCCACCTACCGGAATCTGGGCACGCCATCTGTACAAACTGGACTCGAGATGCAAGGACCGGATGTAGTACTACATGCATTGCTAGTATCATTGAGGCGGTATAATGAGCTACCGAAAACACTTGCAGATATGGACATGACGAAGTACCGGGATACTACTGTTCTTAATTTCACCCTCCATCGGTTCACTGTCCCAAAGTCCACCCGTTTACTGGTTTCTTTGCCATAATTCAACAGCCCAAGACGAATATGCCAATATCAGCAGTGAGCTCACTATTCTAACCACCAACACCAAGTACCCATGAGAACCAACCAAGCGCAACAGAGTAATGGAGACTGTAAAAATATACTGCATGCCTAAAGAATCTGCTCCTCTCTAGTATCCACAAAGGGGTTCCGCGATTCCCGACAACTGAAGGCGCCATCACCACCCGTAGGAGTGGATTCATCGTCACTATTTCCCCTAGAGCCCGACCCGGAGCTAGAACCCTCGCTGTCGTCTGCGTCGTCGTCCTGCCCAAGCTTGTTCTCGAATGCCTTCATTGGTGCCGGCTTGCCGAAAGCACTGGTGTTAATCTGGAGCGGATTCTCAACAGCTGACCCAAAGGGACTCTTTACAGGCGTCTTCCGACCGGTGACCAAAGTCGAAGGCGCCTCAAAATTGTGGCGCGGATAGACACCGGTTTCAAGACCAGGCCCTTCATGCTGTTTCCGTCGACCCCTGTCCCCGGGACGGGAGGAGAGAGTCAACTGGTCCATGAGACCGGCGGGGCCGTAGTCGGGCATACTGATGTCAGAGTACGACTGGCGGATGGCCCTCTTCTTGAACGGAGACCCCTCCGTCTCGGCCTCGCTGCTGCGGCCACTCGAGCGGTCGTATGTGTGGTACCGATGGGTAGGCAGCCTCGGTGGCATGAGTTCGGGAGAAGAATCAATGGGAAGTCCGCGAGCATGAGTTGGGAGGGCGAGCCTGCGAGGATAGTACTCGACATTCCTGGGGGAATGGGCATGCGTTTCCACCAGAGAATGCTTGGGAGACGGGGCATAGTCCATCGCAGCCTGTCGCCACATGATGGGGTTGGGCCAGGCAATGCCGTTGCCCTCGAGTACGTCAAGTGGAGCATGTTGGAACGAAAATGCAAGAATGTTTTTGACGCGGACGAATGGCCTCTGCTCTGAAGATGCGAAGCCCTCGCTGAGAACGATCCTGATGCGGCCCAGGTCCTCGTCGGGAGCCCACGAGTTGATCTGGAGGAGATCATGGTGGAAAGTGGGAAACTCGAGGTCGGTGGCACCCGTGACCGGGTTAATGTCTGATTGAAGTGTTAGATTCGTTGTATGGGTGGCGAGTAAGTAAACACTGTTGCGTGCAGGGGGAAAGGAACGGGGGTTATCATACGGTCTAGCTGGTTGATGACCAAGGGCCAAGGTCCCCTTCTTCCAAAGACGACCGACGATGCGAGGGTACCATCCACATATACCCGGGCCTGAAACTGGACACGGTCGGCGGGAGTGGCACAGTTGCGGGTGAACTGGCTGTAGACGGGCTTCGCCCAGCTGTGCATCGAGATGTTGAAAGGAGTGCCAGCCTTAAGGCCCGGCACGCAGCACGTCAAGATGGGGATGTCCATGGACCCATGTGCAAGGGTGACTTCTAATGTACAATAAACATCCCGTAGACGTAGTTAGCAGGCTGACGGCCAAGCGGTCAGAGGGTGGAGATGAAATGGACACGGCTACACCCACCAGAGTCTGGCACGACATGACACTGAGTCTTGAACTCCCGGATGGGGATTGGAGGCCTGTCTTCGTCTCGGCTGTCGGAGGGAAAGAGGAGGACATCCCAGTCTTCGTAGCGCATGGCGAGGGATGGATGACGAGCGGTTCGATTTGTCAGGATGTCGAACAATGAATGCTGATCTAGTACCAGCAATGACTATAAGGAATGAGTGGAGCCGCAAGTAAGAGAATGCTTAAAGACAAGGTCGAAATTCGAACCCCTGGAGAAGATGGGATGAATGGCAGCTGAGCTACAAGATTGCGAGCGACTCCAAGGAGAGGTTGGAAAGTGGAAAAACCTGTGAGTAGCGAGAAATATGTGCATGAAGACGGAAGATTACGTTGCAGGTGTAGACTACGAGCAGGTCTGCCATGCCATCGAAATAGAGGGAAGGATACATAGAAAGAAGGAAGGACGGTGTGCAACCCAGAAGTCCTGCCTTAGGTGGACTCCCAGGGCCACGAGGGAAGGAGCGCGGTAGCCCAGCACGACGTAGGGAAGAGTTACTTCCTGAGAATCGTCGCGATCCCCAAGATCCTACTCCAAGAAGCAAGAACGCACTGCGGGCGACAGCAGCGCCGGTGAGTGCAAAGACACGAGATTGGCACATGAATTGAATACTGATTGCATGTCATTGTTGTGAAATGCCAGCTTGGAGCTATTGCTTGACGTTGGGAGCCTGTACCTCCCGTTCACCATTCTCCCCTAAAGGCCCTCCCAACATCAGCTTGCACATGGTTTGCCTCGCTCCGATACGCGATGGTCCTATGGCACAGCGTCTATCCACACTCCGAACACATAATGCCTGGACGCCGCATATACACTCCTCCACCCTTCTCCCACCTCACGTGTAATATTTAGTGGCCTAGAACGGATCAGGGTCGCCGGGTCTCCTCGCCTGTTCGGATAGTTAGTATATAATCAATCCATCCTCGCACTCTGTCTTCAACGGACAGGATTCCCGATACAACTTACCCTCATGGCACCCGGTCCGCCCAACTCCCTCTGCAGGCCATTCTCATACTCCTTTGGATAGCTCACCCTGTCGGGATACGTGTAATACACGCATCCACAGAGACCCAGGAACGTGGCGATGAAGGTTCCAATTTGAAGCAGACCTTTGCCGGTAGTCGTCCAGGTGTACAAATGGGGCGAAAGAATGCCGATAATGTCGTTCTCTTCGTGGACCGGCTCGCCAAAGTTTCGTCGTTCCTCGGGGTCCCACCAGTCGGCATACGGGTCACGGAACTGGCGAGGAACGAGCGGGGGGTTGACGTAGCCGCCATTCTATACATCGCGAAAGGGGAGAGCCCAAATAGTTAGCCTCGAGTGCTGCCGACTTCTTTCTTGTAACGCATTGTTCCAGCGAACACAACACCGACTCCGCTCCAGTGACTGTATAGTGACATACCATTCCCGGATCCTCTTTGTCAGTCAGGCTGGGATAGTCAGAGGACGGATATCTCTTTTCGTACTCGGAGGGATCGCTCATCGACTTGGGCCAGAAGAATCGCTGCTGGACGACAGGCAGGAGCCGGAAGGCCGACGTAGTGCCGCGGAGGGCAGAAACCCGCGCAACTCTGGCGGGCAGCATCTGTTACGCATCGAGGTGTTAGCTGCGTGGTGATCGATCGAGAAATATCAATTGGTCAGTAGGACTGTAAATGACACATACTATGGCAGTTGGACGCGCGTTAATGCCTTGTGTAGTATCGCTGTTCTGGATTGAAAGACGTGGCGTGGGGAGGTCGCTCGAGCTCGGATCGTCACCATCAAATGACGCCCGGGCAGCTATGCTTGACGGTATTCAAGGTCACGGGAATCTTATGTCACCACCCATCTGGAGCCATGGATGGCTTATCTAAGGAACGTCTGGTCTTTGGGTATGTTGCCAGCTGACGGTCAATGAAAAACGAGGGTGCAGGTGGCAAAAGGATGTTTGCGGGACAGGACAAAGGTCCGAGCTCCCTCTGTCAGTGGGAAAGAGCGTTTGTCATTGATATTGGCGCGGGACGAGGCAGCCAGAAACTCGCATTTTTCAGCATCAAAACTTTTTGCTGTCAAGGGCCCGCCAGCACCCTTTTTCAACAACAGCTGCCGCCACAGCACCGCAGTCATGTCCAGACTTGGACACTAGGATAAACCCGCCGCTAAAATTCGTCAGACACCTTTGTTGAAGCCGTCGATGCGATATTCGTCGAGATCACGACCCTCCTGCCCCCTGCGTGCTCACAAGTCCAGACTATGACGGGTGACGCGGTACCCGACCCGGGATCTGAGAAACAAGCACAACCATCCAGCCCATCACAACATGACAACTCGAGGGCGGAAACAAGCCCATGCAGGGACGACAATGACGAGTCCAAGGAGCTCGAGACACATGAAAAAAGTCACGATCAGAAGCTATCAGGGCCTACGGAACACGGGGACGAGCTGCTGCCGCCACCGCCAACATCACCCCCAAAACGCGACAATGCCAACGGGGAATTGGGTCCCATAGACAACATGCTGTCCTCTGGCGACTCTTCCGACGACCTTACACCTCCACCCCCTTCCCCTCCCCCAGGCTCCGATGCCGACCCGTTCGGCATGTTCGAGTCGGCAAACGGTGGCCCCTCCACCTCGACTCCTGAATCCCCATCCTCCGTTGCCGACTCTGATGATAGCAACAGCCAAGATGGAGCCAACGAAAGCGATCACGACCGACCAGCTAAGCGTCGAAGGCTTGATCCTCCAGATACCCCGACGTCCTCACCCGCTTCCCGTCGGCCAAAACCAATATCCCCTCCCTGGAAGAAGATCGAGGCAGAAGGCCCCACCACCATCATTGAGAATGGCCGACGAAAGTCTGGTCGTATCAATACCTCAGTGCCCGTCGATATGCCCCCCCCGTCAAGTAAAAGACCAACACGTGGCACCAGAAGTAGTCTGCAGCCGAGTCCCATGCCCAAGAAGGCCGCATCTCACAAACCTCCTCCCAAGCCCAAGACACAGCCGACCAAGACCTCATCCCGAAAGGTTGCTGTCGAGCCTTCAAAATCCTCAAAACGTCGACGATCATCATCGCCGAAACCTACTACTCCAAAACGAACGGCCGGCACACGTAGAAGTTCGCGCAATCTTCACAAATCCCCCGAAGAGCCTCCCTCTAGCCAACCTCGAATCAGGTTACGTCTTAGGAACACCGTCATACCTATCACCCATCCAGAGATAATAGCGCGGGACAAGACTGCTGCTAGTTTTGAGGAATACTTCGCCAATGCAGTCAAGAAGCCGGTCGAGGAAGGTGGTCTATGGGATTCCGAGGACGGCCCCGAGTTTACGGACGAGATGGCTGAGAGGGAGGCCGAGGTGCACATTCGCATCGAAGAGGAAGCTCAACCGGGCGGGATGCTCTCAGAAGAGAGATGTTCTGCGTTCGTTCCCGAGGCCCAAGAGGAGCCCCCGAGGCAGTGGGCAGGGCATGATCATTTGCTGAAGGCCATGTCAAACTTCCGTCGTCTCATGGTTCAGGAACAACAAAAACACCGCCAAGTTGCGAAAAGGTTGGCCGAAGTATGTCGCGACGAATGGGTGCGGAGACAGCCAAAAACAGCGGAGGAGCTGGAGGCAGAGATAAAGGAGGTGTGGATCGGGAAATACCGGGTAGTAGCTAAAGCACTGGTTGGCACATGGGAAAACGTACGGACTGAGATTAACCGTCGCCGATTGGAGGAGTGGAAGATGCAGGAGGAGAAGCGCGTCAAGGCAGCTTTGAACAAGGCAGTTAATATCTCGGAGCAAAAGCTGCAAGCCCGGAAGGCCCACTTTGGGTCCGAAGACGAGCTTGAAACTGACATTGACCTTGAAGAGGGCGAGGATGACGAGGATGACGTGGACCTGGATTTGGAATCTGGCTTGGACGGTGATGGAGAAGACGCCCGGTCGGACAATGGCGAGAGCAACATGTCTTCATCAGAAGACGAGGGCGAGGATAAAGGTGATCAGTCTGACGAGGAGCTTACCCAAGAGCAGCTAATGCAGAAGTACGCCAACCTCCCAGGCCTTCAGCCGGATTCCGAAACGAAGGAAGACGACGAGGTAGTGGATAATGGTATTGAAGCTGCAACCGGGGTAGGTGAACCGGCTCAACCCATCGATGCGGAGGGCGATGAAACGAGCGACGAGTCTGTCGACATGGATGACGATCTTGGCTCGAGCGATGATATGGATAGTGATGATGACGACGACGAGCAAGAAGAGGGTGATGAAGAAGAGGATGACGACGAGCCGCGAGGCCTACTGGGGCTCTTCTTTGGCAAGTCTGAGCTGAAGAAAATGCAGCAGCAGGATGCCAGTGGTGAAGATGAAGCCAAGGAAAGAATTGAGAGAGATGAGGGGACAGAAGACAAACCAGCGACGACATATGGAGAAACTAATGGTGCGTCTGAGCCTGCCGTCGAAGCTAGCGAAGACGTGACCATGGCGGGGGCAGATGGCATGGCAAATTGGACGAACGACAAGCCAAGCAGTCCTGGTGCCAGCAAGGCGGCGATTCTAAGCGGCGGCGGCGGCGATGAAGTTCAGCCGGCGAATGGGATTGAAAGCGGTGCCGCGTCGTTAGGCCAAAAAGCCGACGCCGGAAAATCTTTCCCCGCTCCGACTTCCGAAACTTCTCCGACAGAATCCCGCGACACACTGAACTTGACCAATAGGGACTCATCCCCCAGAGCTACGAATGGAGATGCTACCGTCGCAGCACCGATTGCAAATGGCGATGTTGCTTCTGGGCGAAAGGACATTTCGTATGAGACTAATGGCGTTAAACCCGTGCCTACCGCTGCAGATGACATCCAGACAACACCTACCGTGGTGGTCACTCCTGCAGCCCCCCATGGCGGCAAGTTTAAAGTGCTTCCCACTTCGGAAACAGGGGAGGTTAAATCAGCAGATATTGTCCTGAAGTCCTCGCGCACCGAGGTTTCTCCTGTTGATGTTTCGGGGCCCACGCCTGCGTCCGGAACCGAGGGCGATGCCAGCCGCTCTGTGTCCTCCCAACCAGGTGGTCCCAAGATCGAGGTTCCCTTTCTTCTCAGGGGCACCCTTCGCGAATACCAGCACCATGGACTCGATTGGCTTGGTGGGCTGTATGCCAACAAGACGAACGGCATTCTCGCTGACGAGATGGGTCTGGGGAAGACAATCCAGACCATCGCACTGCTAGCTCACCTAGCCTGCGTGCACGAAGTTTGGGGTCCTCACTTGGTTGTCGTTCCAACTAGTGTGATGCTGAACTGGGAGATGGAGTTCAAAAAGTGGTGTCCCGGATTCAAGATCTTGTCGTACTATGGCTCCATCGAAGAGCGGAAGCGCAAGCGGCAAGGGTGGACCAACGACGATGTGTGGAATGTGTGCATCACGTCGTACCAACTTGTTCTGGCCGACCAGCAAGTCTTCAAGCGGCGGCGATGGCACTACATGATTCTCGACGAGGCGCACAATATCAAGAATTTCAAGTCGCAGCGGTGGCAGACGCTGCTCGGCTTCAACACCCATTCCCGACTATTGCTCACGGGAACCCCCCTGCAGAACAACCTGACGGAGCTGTGGTCGCTTCTCTTCTTCCTCATGCCTCCTGAAAATGGAATGGGAGGTTTCGCAGACCTCCAAGAGTTCCAAGACTGGTTCCATCGCCCCGAGGCGCAGATTCTAGAGAGTGGCAGAGACCAGATGGATGACGAGGCACGAGCCATCATTCAAAAGCTGCACAAGGTGCTGCGACCCTACCTCCTGCGACGACTCAAGGCGGACGTCGAAAAGCAGATGCCAGCGAAATACGAGCATGTCGAGTTCTGCCGTCTGTCAAAGCGACAGCGCGAATTGTACGATGGCTTCCTCGCCCGGACGGATACGCGGGAAACTCTGTCGTCGGGCAACTATCTATCCATCATCAACTGCCTCATGCAGCTGCGTAAGGTGTGCAACCATCCGGACCTGTTCGTCGACAGACCCATCATGACGTCGTTCCGCATGCGCAGCTCGGTGCCTTCCGAGTACGACACCATCCACAGCCGTGTCTCCAAGATGTTGGCGGAGGATCCCATGGAAAACGTTAGCTTGGGCTTCCTCAATCTCATCCCTGCTCGGTACGAGCATATGCCGGCTTACATCGCCAACCGCATCGCAGACCTCGGGTCCAACGAGCGGTTCGTGGGCATCGGAGAGGTGCAGCGCGGGAGAGCAGAGAATGGGAGGACCGACTACGAACCCGCCACGGTTCTATCCAACATCTCCTACCTCGAGAGCACCGGCCGCTGGGGTCGACTGGAGGAGCTGCAGCACTGTCTCTATGTGAACGCCTACCGACGACAACAGAAGCCCCTCTACGGCAAGCGGCTGATCGAGCGCCTCACTATTGGCATCCAGGAGTTTCCGCGCAAACCACGCCCGCCGGTTCCCCGGAAAGTAATGGCCTGGTTTGAAGAGGAATCGTCGACCCTCAACTCGCTGGTTCAGCCGCTATCCCAACGAGCAGATGCCCTCAATACCACCATCCAAAAGTTTGCCTGCGTCACACCCACCGTTGTCACGCGCGACATGAACCAGGTCCTCCTCGGCCGTGCCGGTGTGCAGGCCTTCGCCGAGGCCGATCTCAAGCTTTCGGCGCCTGTGCGCTACTCTCCCTTCATCCCGCCAGAGCCACCACTAGATCCCTGGCATGAATCACGCATGCGTCTCTCCATCCAATTCCCAGACAAGCGGCTAGTACAATACGACTGCGGCAAGCTCCAAGCCCTCGACAAACTCCTGCGACGCCTCGCACAAGGCAGCCACCGTGCCCTCATCTTCACCCAGATGACCAAGGTTCTCGACATTCTCGAACAATTCCTCAACATCCATGGGCACAAGTACTTGCGTCTGGACGGCGCCACCAAGATCGAGCAGCGCCAAATCCTGACGGACAGGTTCAATAACGACCCGCGCATCCTTTGCTTCATCCTGTCCACCCGCTCCGGCGGCCTGGGCATCAACCTCACGGGTGCGGACACGGTCATCTTCTACGACCAAGACTGGAACCCCGCCATGGACAAGCAATGCCAGGATCGGTGCCATCGTATCGGCCAAACCCGGGACGTGCACATCTACCGCCTGGTCTCGGAGCACACCATCGAAGCCAACATCCTGCGGAAAGCGTCGCAGAAGCAAATGCTCGACGACGTGGTGATCCAAGAAGGAGAGTTCACCACCGACTACTTCACCAAGCTCTCGGTGCAAGACGTTATCGGCGAAGGAGACGACGGTCTGCTGGGCAATATGGCGGCGAACGACGCGATGGACAGGCTTCTCGGCCAGAGCGACAACCAACCCCGCAGCATGGGCAAGGTGCTCGAGCAGGCCGAGGACAAGGAAGATGTCCAGGCAGCGCACGTTGCGGAGAAGGAGATACAAGCTGACGACGAGGATTTCGCGGAGAAGCCCAACTCGTCCGGCGCGGTGACAAGGGACGCCAGTGTTGCCAGGGTGTCCGAGTCTGCGCCTCCCGAGGCGGGATTGGGTGCGTCGTCTGCCGCCGGCGATGTGAATCCGGACGGGGAGCCGGAGTATAATGCTTGGAGCGGCAAGATGGGTACTGTTGATGATTTCATGCTCCGGTCCATGGCTCTTGCGCTAGAAGGGACACCGCTGGAATTACCAAAGGACAAGAAGAAGGGGAGGGATCGGAGGAAGCGCTGAAAGTGAGAGGTCACTGTGCAGGAGCCTGGGGGATTTCCTCCGTCTACTAAAATCACGGTTTAGAAGTCCTAGAACAAAATATTCTTGCGGAGTTGGGAGTTTGGAGGTTTTCATTTTCATTTTCATTTTTATTTCTATACAAAGAAGAGGACCAGCATTTACGGGACGGGGTTATTGTAGGAGTGGGCATGGCCCAACAGTGTGTTTTTGATTATTACCTACTCTGTCTCTCAACCGAGGAAGGGGAAGGGGAAGAGGGAAGGAAGACGACAGCTGCATGCATGCGTGTATAATTATTGAATGTGGTAGGCGGCCAGCCACCAACAGTTTAAATACGTTTAAAAAGAAGACGCAAATTCATATACATTGTTTAATATCCCGAGACCCGGTGTGGTGGATGATTCACATGGGAAGAAAATGATTTCCACAGCCTGGGGTTAATATAGTTTCCCTTACCCTCACAGGACTATAAATCGATACATAGACCAACGTACTCGGCCAATATGCTCCACATCTATCTTGATCGATACTCAGTTCTAGTATCCCGGCAAAGCTGTTAGTTGAATGGTGAAATCAGATTCGACTCAGTCCAGATCCGGGTAGTCAGCGCTTCCCCAGCTCAACCCCCAAACTTACCCCCCCCCACCACACACACACACACTAGCTGCTTGCCCCCGTCAGGCAGCACAGCACCATTGGCTGAGTCTCAGATCTCGCAGTATGCCGGCAGCCACCGTTCGCTTTCCCTACCAGCTCCAGCACACCCACCCACCTGAGAATTGTCTCCCAGTCGCACAGACAGAGATGGAAAGATAAGGGCGTCAATAGTTTCTTCTTCTTTTCTCTTTTCGCCTCGGCGCGTCCGATCTGAACGCGTTTCTGCGAGCTGTTCTGCAGTAGGGTGCGGAGAGGAGGTTTAAATCCCGCACCATCTTGTGCATACTGTAGCTATGTACATACCTGCATACAGTAAGTAGGTGAATGCCCGTCTGTACATACATCCTACCGACCTCCTGGAGTCGGGGGATCTGAATTGAAAAGATCCTGGAGCCCCGGGCATGATTGTTGTTCCCTTTCAGAGTGATTTCCTTGCCATTGCGATTTTGAACCCTGAAGATCCATCCGAACTAGTTTCTCCCCGATAAGCTCTCTATTGGTCCACACGTCTGGCTACTTGCCGATGACCATGGCTTCGCCGCCCCCCGCTCCGCACATGCGGGACCCCAGTCCGTCCCGCTCCGACCCCACGCGCGGCGCGCCCGCCTCCGGCCCGGGCTCCAGCCCCGGCACCAGCGAAGCCGCCGACGAAGTAACGCCGCTGATCCAACACCCGCATCTGCATTCCGACGACAATCCCGCTCTCCACCACCACCACCAACACCAACACCTGCACCCATGGTCCGCCGCCTGGGGATTCGCCGGTCCAACAACAGCAGCAGCAGCAGCAGCAGCAGCAGAAGCAGAAGCAGTAGGGGGTAACAGCCGGAGCAGCAGCAGCATGAGCAGGGGAGGCGCGACCAGGAGAAGAAGGAGGAGCAGCAACAACAACAGCAACTACGACGTAGAATCCGTGGTGTCGAGTCGCCTCTCGGCCGACGAGCTCGCGCTGGGCGATTCGGCCATCGGCGAACGCCTGCCGTACGCGGCCTACACCACCATCGACTGGCTGCACGACTTGGTGAGTAGAGGGGACGTGGCTTCTTATTTTCCACTGTGCATCCCGATTGGGTAAAATACATAAAATATCTAGCATGCTGCTTGGTGCTTGGTGCTTTGGTGTGCGCGTCGGGTGGAGGAGCATGACCTTCATGTGGGCGGGGGGGGGGGGGGGGGGGGGGGGGGGGGGGGGGGGGGGGGGGGGGGGGGGGGGGGGGGGGGGGGGGGGGGG